>JARJDX010088529.1:0-14521 GCA_030264735.1 Gymnusa sp. GC000175
TTAGGAAAGTGATTCTAGGCAAATAAGTATTTTTAAGGGTTGAGAGTGTTTATTTTCAACTTGACGTTTTTTGAGTTTGATGGAATCAGTGACTACTTTCCGTGAATTCTTCTCTTTAATATCACTCTCTTAAACCCGATTTAATCTTCTTTCTTCACTAAATTATTTATATACGTTTTGATTGTTAAATATCATTCTTGAATAACAACGGGTTTAACCTCTGTCTATGCACCTGTAATCTCACTCACAAGCTCGTGAACTTCATTCTGATCATCTTCCTCTTCGGTCGAAGGACAGACTCCCATAAGTCTTCTTCAGAACTAGTGATTGGATGTATTCTTCAGTGCTAATTAATTTTACTTAATATCAAAGTCCAATGTGTAATTTTAGAAACTCTTTGAGATGATTCAAAATCAATCAATTTAACAAATGTGAAAATTTATTTGTAGATTCTATACGATTTGTTTAATATTAATAAAGATCCACCAAAGAAAATTATTGATTCAACGGACAATTATTCGATAGAATCTTAATTCCAAGCGATATTTCACCGAAAGCATATATTGCTTGAGATTTGGATCTTTATATTTTTATTTTTCTTATTACTCAAGCCGCCATAGCTCAGTGGTTAGAGCGCCTGTTTAGTAAACAGGAGGTCTCGTGTTCGAATCACGGTGGTGGCTAAATTTTGATTTTTTTAAATTTCAAATACATTTTAAATATTGCTCAAGGAAAATGGCGTTTTTGGCTCAGTAATATGTTTTCCTATTCTCTATGTCTCGTAGATTTTTGCTTTAAGTACATTAAGATGAATATAGAATTTCAAAGTGCTTCGATGGCTTAGAGGTATGAATGCCTTCACTGAATTCGGCAGTGTAATGGGCTATATTCTAGCAGAAGTGTAATGATAAAAAATATATCAATCTTCTTATCGTCATCGTTTTTGCATTCATGTCGGTGCCAAGAGTAAGCGCCGCAGTAAATTAAAAAAATAGATTTTCATCACTCGTCATCCAGATAGTATATAAGACAATCGCAGAAGGATGTACCCGGTAGGCCTCAGTGAAATAATGTTTACTCCAATAGAATATTCAATGAAAGCGTCTAACCACCCAGTAGCTATATTAGAATTTACATGTGCAGAGCGCGGGCACCAGGGTGTGTATTGAAAGCACTAATTCTGTTTCCCAAGTAAATTTGGTAAATCTGGACTAAATCCTGAAAGTAAGTTCCAAGAGCAATATAACCAACCGTCCTTACCCAGTGGTTAACTCCACCTGGTGGCTACTCATGAGAAGGCTCTAAGGACTATGATGGAAAATAGTCTGATTGGGAATGATCTAGGAATCATCGCTGTAAAAGTAGGATATGGCTATAGCTCATGGATCAGAAAAATTGAGAAGAAATCTTGAAGAAAATAGAGTTATATGGCAGGAATGATTCTCCAAAAGCTATCTTACATCTTGATAAATACATTGTTTGATCCCAATAATATTGCAAGAAATCCCCTTAGATTTTTCCATTCATTTCGAAATATAAAGAGAATGGCAGTTTATTTAAATGTTAATTGTAGAGTTTCCTTAAATATGGCCCATTCCTGTTAATACAGCTGGCTCTAATGTTGCTTAAGTTTGATATAACAATTTAATTAAGGATTAATTGTAGAGTTTCCTTAAATATGGCCCACGCCTGTTAATACAGCTTTCTTTAATGTTGCTTTGGTTTGATATAACAATTTAATTAAGGATTAATTTTAGAATTTACTTAACTCTGGCCCACGCCTGTTAACACAGCTTTCTTTAATGTTGCTTTGGTTTGATATAACAATTTAATTAAGGATTAATTTTAGAATATACTTAAATATAGCCCATTCCTGTTAACACAGCTTTCTTTAATGTTGCTTAAGTTTGATATAACAATTTAATTAAGGATTGATTGTAGAATTTCCCCAATTCTGGCCCATGCCTGTTAATATGGCTGTCTCAATAGCATTTTACTTAATAGCTTTTCGGTAATCAAAATATACGCTTCTGATTGGTTTCTTGAATGCTTTCGATTGAATATAAGCTTTGATGTTTCGTGTCATGCCATGTTCTTTAATATGCATTTTGTGGCATGATTGAATTATAAATATTTCTAATTTATTTAAGGTTGAAATTTATTGATGAGACTGGCTATTTTAACTTTAAATCTATGAAATTGATAAACAAAATTTTACTAAAAATCAAACTTTTAAATCATAAAAAAGGGAAAATTGTCCCAAAACGATTAAATAAACTGAAGCGATAAATAGCCACCGATCAAAGATATTTCTTCTTTAAATCTATAAATTATTTTAGCACTGAATTTTCAGGAAAGAGATTGAAAATATACTTATAAATTGCATCTAAATAAATCTGAAACATATCAGTTTTTAGACTGGGTTTCAGATCCGCTAATATAATTTTAGCTCTCAAGTTGGTAAATTCTATAAGCAGATCTTTTATACAAAATTTATCACCCCAATCATGCCTAAGCTATATTTCCACAAACATTCAAAAAGAGTCTATTACGAAACAATGTCTGGAAATGTGGCTATAATGCACGATAAAGCCCATCCATCATCTGATTCTGTAATGGTATATGAAATGGTGGGGATTCTTGGATTTATATCTATTGAAGACACTCTTTACCTTTATTTTATCAGCGAATCAGAGAGTATGGAATCAGAACAGCCCAATTCTATTTGCAGAATCAAAAAGGTCAAGTACGTCTCTTTCAGCTCAAATTCCTTCAATGAGGACGCAGAGGGGATTAAGAACCTCATTGAAAAACATGATTTTTACTTTACAACGGATCAAATCGAAAAAGAATTTGTTTGGAATGAGAAAATGCAAAATTTGTTTATGAAATTTACTAAAACCGGCTCACAGCAACCGAAAGGAGACCCTTCAAATTTGAGAGATATTTATAGAAATTTAAAGCCAGAAAATGGATCTTCTTCCATCAAATCAAGAAGTCCATTTTCCAAATTAAGGTCAATAGAGACAGGGCACGATAGTCGAGAGCCCGATAGTTCTCCGAATCTTCCCATCAGTATTAATCACGAGTCTGAAAGCTCAAACGATTTCGGATTGGTCAATATATTCTGCGGCTATTACGAGATTCAGCAGATTTTAGACAACTTTTCAATTTTCAAGCTGATTATAAGCTCTAAGATATCTACTAGCAAAATAGGCACAAGAATGCTCAGTCGAGGAGTTGATGATTCTGGAAACGTCTCGTTCTTTGTAGAGACACAGTTTTCTGTCGTGAAAGGACTAGAAAGAGAAACATTCACAATAGTTCGCGGCTCAGTCCCGATTCACTGGAGCCAAAATGATCCTTTAAAACCACAAAAGATAGATTTTGACAGGAATCATGCTGCTAATCAAAAGGCCTTTGAGAAGCATTGTGAAAAGTTGAAAGAAAAGTATAAGAATTTTGTGGTTGTTGATTTGCTGAGCAACAATAGAAAATATGAAAGTCTGCTGAGTCGAGAATATAGAAATTTGTGTAAAAATGGTGATGTAAAATATATCCATTTTGATTTAAATTCTATTTCTGGTGGGCTTGAAAGACTGCAGCTAATTTTGTATGATAAATTAAACGGGCTGTTCAAGAATGAAATAAAGCCTTTAGAAAATAATTTTAATGAATTAAATAGTTCAAAAGACAAAGATGATTCTGTAATAAACTACTTCAAGCCTCACGGCTACAACGATAAAGGATCGTCATTTATAGATTCTGAAAGTGGCGAAAGATCTTTTGAAAGAGAATTAGAATCTGATGAGAATTATGAAGAGGTAAAGTTTGAGTCGAGCGGTGAAAATTTTGATTTAGATGAATTTAATAGTTTAACTGTTAAATCCGAAGATGGGGACCCCCTTTCTAAAGTTAAAAATCCAAATGGCTCAACCTTTAAATCTGAAGATGGGGACTCTCTTTCTAAAGTTAATAATCCAAATGGCTCAACTTTTAAATCTGAAGAAACTCCAAAGATTAAATCTGAAGATGGAGACCCACGTGCTAAAGCAAAAAATTCAAAAGATGAAAAAGCTGCGGAAGTAGCTGAGCCCCAAACTATTGAATTTTTACTTCCAAAAGGATCTTTAAATTCAAATGAAAAAGTAGTTGAAGCCAACGTTTTGAAAAACGAGGATACTTCCAAACTCATACATGAAAAAGGCATTGTTTTTAGGGTTAATTGTCTCGATTGTCTGGACAGGACTAACTTGAGCCAATATCTCATTTATAATTTCTGCAATCCTTATAGATTTAAAGTGATTAGAGCAATGTGGAAGAATAATGGAAATGCTCTGAGTAATTTTTACACTGGCTCGGATGCACTGAAAACCGAACTTACTTCAAAAGGAAAGACTTCTGTCATGGGAAGAGTAAATGACTTTATAATTTCTGCAAATCGCATGATAAATAATACATTTAACGATAAAGACAAGCAGAAATATATTGATTTGCTTCTGGGAAAGAATGGTTCTTCCGGAGCATGAAACAAACTTGGTTATTAAAAAATATTCATAAAATAGTTGAAATATAAAGTTAATATTGATTTTCATTTATGCACCGTTATTTTTTCTCGTGAAATTCAAGAGCTGGTTTATGCCTATGATAAAGACTCGGTTCTTTCATAAAATCTGCTTATAATCAGTTGGCTTAATTTCTCTTTTATATAAAATTTATTAAACCAAAGTGTTTCTATCATTACTGCGAATGCTTGTAATATTTTGGCTTTTATAAATCAGTCAGAAATCTCCCTTTACTCGAGCTGACATGAAAGCTTAGATAAATACATAACTTTCGAAAAATATTCAATCTTAAATTTAAATACTTATTAAATTTATTCCCTTCAGCAACTACTAAAAATGCTTGAATCAGCATCAATCTACAGAATGATTCAAAATATCAAGTTCAGTTAACAACTCTCAAACTTCATATCGAGAATGACCATGGGATATCTTGATAAAAAGACTATTTTCAATATATAGCATTAAGTGGCATCAAAAAGTAATATATATCTCTCAAGATTAAAGTATAAAGTGCTCAGAAATAAAAGGCTTTATAGTAAATGCTCCTTTCCAGATTGGTGTATTTGGCAAGAGAGATATATTTGGAGATAGAAAAGAGCACTATTTATCAAGCGCAAAGATGAAGCAATTACAAGAAAGAGATATTTGAGAGATTCTATTCAATTTCTCGGTTTCAAGCCCTGATTCAATATTTGCATGGAACAGCAAGAGAAATACTAATATTGAGCAGATATTATTGGAGTTCTGGCTTTATAATTCAAATTGTATATATTTTGTTCTATTCCAATAATTTCATGTTTCTTCACTTAGTCGTCAATATTGAAATTGAAAATATTTATATAAATAAATTTAATCATGGGCCGAATGTAATAAACAAGGGTTATTCCATATTTTATGGCGTGGGAAGAAATGTAACTGACAAACTAAATATATACTCAAAGGATATCGGTATTACCAAAAGATTGGATCGTATATTTAATATAATGTGCTAAAGAAAACTCTTGAAAGCATATCTTTCGAATATAGCAGAGGAAACGAATGATAAGGGCGAGAATATAACCGAAGAAATAAAAGGTGAAGATGCGACTCCTGAGCTGAATGCAATCGTGAAATCTGGTGCTGCTAATTAAAATATAAGCGGCCTTTAATAAATGTTTTTCATACGCTATTTCAATCGAGGGAAAAGAGAAGCAGCAACTCAAGTTGTAAAAAGGCGTGGAAACTGATGCTGCTAATTAAAACTATTAATAAAAGTGATCTATAATTAACTTATTTTATATGTTAAATCTTAAATATGCTTACGAATACTCGTCATTTATTTATGTTTTTGGCAACTCATTAGAAAATGTATAATACTTATAAAGATCCTGCGTTCAGCTGGCTGCATCGATTACAGAAGGAGTAATGAAGGTTTTTGGCCAAAATGAGCTCTTTATAATGCATAGCAGATGGTCAAGTTGCAATTTACAATTGAAATTTCTCAGCTCAAAAAGATTTCTAATATATAACCCATAAAACCAAATCTAGCCTAAAATGTCAATTCTTGATTTTGGAGATATTTAACTTTAGCGAAAAAATATGGAAGGAGCTATGATTGAGTTAAGAACAGTGTGAATGAAGAAAGTTTCTGGTTCAATGGATGAGCATGGCAAGAAACATGGCTATTTGCAGTAGTTTTTATATACCCCTGATTGAATCCTATGCAAATGCTTTACAGGTTTATCCGTGTAACAAGTAGGTATCTACACGCATTCATAAATATGCATTAGTATCTTTGGATAGCATATCAAAGCATAATATGCCTTATATTCCTATCATATGCTGTTATGTTTCATCATTGGGCCAATAACCTCACAGATTATATTGTATGCCAAAGCCAAATCTAGAATCTTAATAAATATTCAAGGAATCATAAATTTAATGATCGATAGTCAAACGAAATTTATGATTTGAAGGTAAATTTACATTGATTTTCTCATAGAGGGATATTAAGATTCAAAAGCTTAAGAAATCTCTTTTCAGTAAATATTATTTAACAGGACTGTTAAGTCATGATAAATTGAATTAAAACATTAATTTAAAGCCAAAGGCTCTATTGTTTATAAAATACAAATCGTATCTGTTTTGAAGCCGGATGAACATTTAGAAACTATTATTTTTTAAGTTTTCTGAAAATAGTCCTTATTCAAGCCGAGTAATTATTTAACTTTAAATATATTTTAAAGTCGCTTTTTCCCAACTTTCTAATGATTCGAACTTTCGAATGAATCTAACTTGCGATCTTTAGAAGAATGCATCGCAAATTAATAATAAACGCAAGAGCTGAATATAAGTTTTAGTAACAAATATAATATTTCTAACTTTCGAATGAATCGAACTTGCGATCTTTAGAAAAATACATTGCAAATTAATAGTAAACGTAAAAGGCTTAATGAGCTTAATTAACAAATATGATATTTCTAACTTGTCTTATTTTATGAACTTGCCATCTTTAAAATATTGCATTGCAATTTGTATTAAGAGTTGGATTTAGAAATTAATATAGAATTTCCTTTAATTTCAACAATACAGAATATATTTAATCAAACGGTCTCTTTTATATATTTCTTCGGTCGCCAACAGTCTCAACACATTAAATTCATTTAATAATTAAATTAGAACTGAAAAGTTTTGAAATATTTGACTTATTTTCTTGATCTATGTTCTCTTCAACGACAGATTTAATTTCTTTGAGAATTGTTGAGGAGCCTTCTTTATCTACTTCAACCATATCAATCAGCTCGGCTGTATTTTCCACCGGGTCTCCGCTTTTAAATACAAAAGACACAATCAATTTTGTAAGATAAGCTAGCATATCTGTCATAGCTTCTTTTTTTGAGCTGCAATCGGTCTTTAAAGCAGATAAAATCTGGAATTTCTTCACATAGCTTTTAATATCCTTTGATTTGTCGCCCCACAGGCTATTTATATAAGCCTCCCCAAGCTTTGTTTTCAAGTCAGAAAATTCATCACTTTCTGGTAGATTATTAAAACTTTTTAATTTCTCAAAAGTGACCTGAGATTCCCTCTCAGAAGCCACAAGCAAGTCTATCAAGTCCTTCAACTTCTTCTCGAGCTTTTCAGAGAACTCACCACAATTCAAATTAGAACTTCTTAGAAAGTTCGACATTTCAATGATTGTAATTATCTTTGACTTTTTGAAGGTGTCTCCCATGAATTGGATTATAGCCGTATTCACATCCCTGAATATATCATCCAGCTCCGTAGGAATATTTATAATACTTAAGAAGTTCTTCTCGCAGCTATATAATGACACAAAGCTCTTAAAAAGCACACTTATTACAACACTCAGCTTGTCATTGCTGTCGATCAGGCCGTAGACGCTGTTCAGATGGTTTTCAAATTCCTCTTCATACATCTTCTTGGCGTGCTGCGTGTAAGCAGAGCTAAGGATGCTTTGATAGTCCTCGTATTTGCGACTGAATTGGAATATGAACTTGTACTGGGTCATCGACTGGTAGAGTGACCTGTGGACCTTTAATTCGCCGTTGCTCTCCGACCTGAT
The DNA here is from genome assembly GCA_030264735.1 of Gymnusa sp. GC000175. Taxonomy (NCBI): domain Eukaryota; kingdom Metazoa; phylum Arthropoda; class Insecta; order Coleoptera; family Staphylinidae; genus Gymnusa; species Gymnusa sp. GC000175. The sequence goes on from JARJDX010088529.1 coordinate 8,131, forward strand.
CAGGAGCTTGGCGAAAAATGACAAAAATCTCTTTAGAAACTGTCTTTCTGCATTGTCGATTTCTTCTCTCTTTTCTCTGACGATCCGAATTGAGTATTCGTCCAGCTTGAAGTCCTGAAGAATCCCCAAGCTCTTTTCCATCCTTGCAAGATCTTCTGCATTAGTAAAAGATCCGGATTCGAGATTCTCAAAGTGCTCGTTCCCGACTGATAGAGAGATGCAGAGCTCCTTGAGGCAGTCGTAGACAGAATTCTCTCTCTCGAGACGCTGCTCAATCAATCTGTTTTTGCTTTGGATTTCCTGTAGATCTTCTGCAAGCGCACTGAGCTGAACATCATAGATAGAAAAATAGCTCCTTAGAGAATTCACCTCATCCGTGATAATATCAATATGCGGGTGCAGGTTGGGTATAGATTCTGCAAAAGCATTCAGATGGGTGATTTTATCAGCATCACTGACGCTTAATTGGTTGTTTAGGAATATATCATCTATTTCTTTATCCATGGGGCTAAACAATTTGAAAAATATATTTTAATGAATAAAAGATTTTAAATAATATAAAGGGACTTAAAATTCTTCTTTTTGATTCACTGGCTTTAAAATTACATAAAGGGACTAAAATATATATCTTTAATTTTATAGGATTTTTGATGGGTTCAAATATATACCTGTAATTTAAAAGAATTTTTAATGGGACTAAAATATATACCTGTGTTTTAAAAGGATTTTTGATGAATGCAAAATATATACCTGTGTTTTAAAAGGATTTTTATTGTGTTCAAAATTTATGCCTTTAATTTAAAAGGATTTTTATTGTGTTCAAAATTTATGCCTTTAATTTAAAAGGATTTTTAATAGGTTCAAAATTTACCTTTGTGTTTTAAAAGGATTTTTATTGTGTTCAAAATTTATACCTGTGTTTTAAAAGGATTTTTATTGTGTTCAAATTTTACCTTTGTGTTTCACTAGCTTTTAAATAATCTGAAGTGTTCAAATTTTTATCCTGGCATTTAAAATCCCATCGACTAAAATAAAGATATTCAAAAATTTTAGCATTGCTTTCGACATGATTTTAAATGATGTAATTAAAATATTCTCAAATTCTAATATTGGTATTTTAAGGCAAATTTGAATTCATAGCATCTTAAGTCTTCAGACCTTCTTAAGGCATTCCAACAATCTAAGAAGTTAAATGTGAGATGAATGTGACTCTCAGGATGGACTTTGGTTGAATAAATCTCTATATCTAATAATTAAATATCTTGTTGCTAAGACAATAGCCATTATAAAACTATTGGTCATTTGAATCGGCCAATTAGCTGCGATTCTAGAACATTCTCATCATTTGCAAATGAAAGGATCTCTTGGTCGCGATGAAACACAACAGAAATGATATAAATAGAGTTTATGCATTTGAGTCTTTTAATAGATCATTTGATACGTCCTGTGGAATTTAATGATAAATGGCTGCTGGGAATATTTTTACTTGGAAATTCTCAAAAACTTTCTGCCTTTACAATCAGGTCATATTTACACTCCATTGCTTGAAACAGTGCAAATAGTTTCAATCTGCATTCAAGATATTTTAAGTACTTGGGGTAAATAGATTGAATACTTGCTATTATATTAAATCTACCTTTAAATTTCTCTTCATTTGAATGTTCTCAGCCTTCATCATGATAATCTATTGGCTTCTTTTGTTTCATTAAAAGATTTAATATATGCATAAATTAAAATGTTGCATAAACAGTTAACGGTCTTGGATTTAAGAAGTATTTAAAAGTGCGTGAATATATATCGTTCTGAATAAAAGGAGACCTGCTCGCGTGATTATAAATGGAATTTGAATGAATATAAAGAATCCCATTGGAATATATAACGGTTTGTATTAAAAATATGTAATACTTACGCTTGAAATATTCATTTGCTTTGATGTAAATTTTATTGCCCCTTTAAAAAATAAAGAAATCCAGGATTTCTCCTTTATGGAAAACTACAATTTTTTGAGAGAAAGAACCAAAAACACCGTGGGTCTCAAGATCGCCTCATTTTACATAATGAAATGCTACATTCTTGTATTAGCTGACTTGCTGATTAATAAGCACCACATCGCCTTCTCCATATTCTGCCTCTACACGATCCTTGCCAACTCCTTTGCATTCTACAAGGCTGCGGGGACTGACCCGGGGTACCTCAAGAAGAAGATGGCGGGAGAGATGTCGCTGCAGAAGATACATCTATCCGACGGAACCCAGATCAGCGTTGATATAGCTTCAGACAGAAGGAATATCACTTTCAAGGATGGCCAGGTGTACAGCCAGAATTACTGCGTGTCCTGTAACATCTTTCGGCCAATAGAAGCGTCGCACTGCTCAGACTGTGACGCATGCATCCTGGAGAAGGACCATCACTGCGTTTGGCTCTCGAATTGTATAGGAAGAAACAATATTCGGCACTTCTATTTTTTCATATCGTCTCTTTCAATAATTTTCTGGGTGAGCGGTTTGTCAATCTCGAATATCATTTGCAAGTACTTTCCCAACGCACCCCCGGGCTCTTTGTGGAGCTTAACTGCTACCAATTATACGCTTTCTGTATTTTTACTAGTATTTTCATTTTACTATCTTTTCATTGGTATTTTCGATGTGACATCCAGGCAGTTTTTAAATACAAGAGAAGTAGACTGGAATAAGGTGAATATTAAAGGGATTATAAAGAGAATTTCTACGCTCTATCCCCCTATTAGGTATGTAGAATCCACAGTGTGAGCTATTGTAATTCAGAAACTATGAAGAATATTAGTTTTAAAATCCATTGATAATTATTCATTTTGAGAACTCACAATCGAATCTAAGCTATCTTTTATAACACAAAGGGAAAGCTAGAATTCAAGTAAATAAACGGATTGCTTTTTAAGATTTCAATATTTCAAAATTAATGGTGTTTGTTTAAAAAGGGTATTAAAGGTGATTAATCTGTGGTTTAATATGTGATTTATTCAAGGCTATTAAAGGTTATTAAAGACTATTAAAGACTATTAAATATAATTAAGGGTGATTTGTCGAGGGTATATGAAAGGTGATTTGTCGGAGGCATATTAAATGGTTTATACAAGGCTATTAAATACAATTAAGGCGATTTTTCGTAGGAATATTAAGCAATTTATATAAGGCTATTGATGGTGGTTAACCAAAGATGGTTTGTCAGAGGCATATTAGGTGGCTTAGCAGGGTGCTTCGTTGCGGTATAAAATAGAAATTATAGTCTTTTACGAGTGGGTTGCAATGCTTGAAACTGATATCTTAAACTCTATTATAATTGATTGCCTTAATTTTATAATGGAGAATATCAATCATTTAAAGCTCTATTAAACCGTATTTAAATTCTGCAGCTTAGTTTTATAAAGGAGAATATCGAGCATTTAAAACTATATTAAAGCTATATTAAAGCCCTTTAAAATAGATTGCCTTAATTTTATAAAGGAGAATATCAATCATTTAAAGCTTCATTAAAATAGATTGCCTTAATTTTATAAAGGAGAATATCAATCATTTAAAGCTCTATAAAATCTCTATTAAAATTGATGAGCATTTAAAGCTCTATTAAAATTGATTGTAATATTTAAACTTATGTTAAAATAGAAGAATTTCAGAGTTTAATTTCTTTTGTATTCTTTCTCAAAAATCTTAAGCCATCTTCATCCACAAAGTCTTTAAGAAGATTAAAGCATTGAGAATTAAATGAGTTGAGGAAATTGATCTCGTCGCTCGTCATAGAATCCACGTCAAACATGTCCATTTGATAAGGAACCATCGTGATATTGACCAGCTCGTGTCCACCGTCGATTCTCCGTGAATATACCAGATTCTCTATCCTAATTCCATATTCGTTCTCCAGATAGAAGCCAGGCTCGATCGAAAATACATGATTCTCTTGGATAGGAAGCTCTGCGGCCCCGTAGATCGTGGGAGGAGCCTCGTGGACGCACAGGAAATGCCCGACCCCGTGGCCTGTAGCATGGCCGAAGTCCTTGCTTTCCGCTGCTAGAAAGGATCTGCTGATAATATCGATTTCTTTATATTTCTCCCCAGTCTTGTACTTTCTAATCATAGCATTGAGCTGCCCTTTAAAAACCAGGGTATAATCGTGGATCAGATCCTTTCTGATGCCATTTTCACTGCCATTTTTAGTATCTATGCACGTTGAATCTCCTTGATTAGTAAAATCTTTATTACTACCATTTTTACTAACATTTTTAGTATCATTTTTACTATCATTTTCACTACCATTTTCACTACCATTTTTAGTATCATTTTTAGTATCATTTTTACTACCATTTTTACTAACATTTTTACTAACATTTTTAGTATCTTTGACAGTATCTTTAGCAGCATCTATGCACGTTGAATCTCCTTGATTATTAATACCGTTTTTACTACCATTTTTAGTATTATTAATACTCTTTTCTTTACAATTGTTAGTGGTGTTGCAATCGGTATTTAAACTTAAATTGCCCGTAGTTTTCTCAGACCCAAACCCATCCAGTCTGCTGCCGTTTAAATCCCTTGATTTGTCATTTTCTGTCCCATTACTAAAGGACATTGTTCTTGATGTGTCTGTGGTCCCGAAATAGTAGTGTGACCCGCAGTCTATCAAGTAAACCTTTGATTTATCAATCGGGGCATCTGTGCTGTGGTGATGCACTATGGCACTGTTGCTCCCTGTGGCTGATATAGTTCCAAAGGATGGCCCAACGTACCCTTTTATACCCATCTTTATCTCATGCAGCCTGTCTGATATTATATTTTCAGTGAGGCCTTGATTACTTTCAATAAAGCCAAACAAATTTGTAAGGGCGATTCCATCGTAGAAATAGGAAAGTGCCATTCCAGCCAACTCAACCTGGTTCTTGCTGGCCTGCATTGCTCGTATCGAATCAATCAATTTTATACTCCTGAATTGAGAATAGACAAACTGATTGCAGTCCCCCGAGATAAGAACAGATCTTTGGGCAATTGATTCTACAAATGGTTCAAAATGACTGTACTTTTTTACTATTATATTTTCAAGGCGGATTGGATGGTCTGTGAATAATATAACATCTTCTTGGCTTACGGCCATGTAGGAGTAAAAGACTGGGTTGTATTCTATATCCGAGCCTCTTATATTGAGTATCCAGGCGATAGTGTCCATATCGCTTATAATGAGCGTTTTGTCTTTAATTTCATTTTTTACCCTTAAAATTTTATCCATGTAAAAAGACCCGGTGATATTTTGATCATTGCTGATTTTATCAAATCCAAGCGAATGCAAATATTCCTGGACGATTTTCTTACATTTGAATTTTTTACTATTCTCACCATTGCCATTAAAAGGGCGTTCATTATCCTTACAATCATTAATCCCTTTATTGCAATCTTTAGAGCCATTAATATTAATGTCTATATTGTCTTTATTGGCTTTAGAGCCATTAATGTCTATATTACATTTAGAACCATTAATGTCTTTACAATCTTTAGAGCAATTACTGCCTGTATTACATTTATTGTCTTTGCAATCTTTAGAGCCATTAATGTCTATATTACATTTATTGTCTTTGCAATCTTTAGAGCCATCAATATCATTAGAACCATTAATGTCTTTGCAATATTCATTGCATTCAGTGCCTTGATGGGTCGAGAAGCTGCTGCAAAGGTAGCTCGGATCTTCTGTAAAATCATTAAATTTGATGCTTTCTAGATATATAAGAGGATTACAAGGCCTTTTCAATTCTTCTTGAAGGTTTGTTGGGACAAATTCAATGCTTTTCTCTTTAAAAGCTTCAATCAGCCTTTTGAACTGCTTTGAAGATACAACACGGGTGTCGAAGCTTACACGCTTGTATCCCTTGGAAGAAAGGTACTCGCTGGTTGATCCAATGAAAAGAGGGTATCTTGATTCGGTCTTGGCCTGAATGTAGTACCGGGAGTCTGTGATCAGTGCTGGCTCACTGCTAGTGATGGCTATCCCATTCGAGCCTGAGAAGTTGGTGAGCATTTGAACCTTTTTGTCCTCATCGCTTATGTACTCGTTGAGATGAGAGTCTGATGTGAAAGAGAGGTAGCAATCCAGCCCGGCCTGTTCAATCAGTTTAAGAATTTTTCCTTCATAGTCATTTGTTTCTAATTTCATAAGGGAAAGATAAATGATTTTAAAAAATGTATTTTAAAGAACTGCCCTTGAAAATACAAAGTGTAATTTATAAATGCTGAGAAACTGGGACTGGAAATAAATTATACAGGTGAGAGATTAATACACAAATTACAGAAAATCTTTGAATCTAGTTGGATGGGTATATGAATTGCAAGTTGAGAGATCAATACACAAACTTAAGGTGGAGATAATAGGCTAA
>JARJDX010088533.1:0-14529 GCA_030264735.1 Gymnusa sp. GC000175
TCTTATTTTTTCAATAAACTATCTTTTTTTTACTTTTCAAATATGAACCTTACCATCTACTGTATATGTATCTCGGCTCTTATTTTTAATGCAAAATTCTTTTTAAATATTGGCCCCCCCTTAACTTACTTTGTGGATACGCCACTGTCCCTTACCAAGGATTCTAGCCTAACAGAGTGTTGGAAGACAAATCTATTAAAAATGTAGTTATACAAGATTTCACAAATAACTCTTCTGTTTCACAAAGTGTATCATATAACGAAGTAATATAAGCACGGATGACACCGCAACATAAAGCAGATGAACGACCTGTTAACCAAAAAAACGCACCTACGCTTTGATTTGTCCAGACCTAGACCTAGGCTCTCAGCAAGGAGTAACACGTTAAGAGAAAATCTGCTGACCTTAAGAAAACAATCATGAAACAAGAAGTATTTTATGTACAATATGCTAATGACTTGCATATATGCAACAGAATGCTCTGCAACTAACAGTCTGAATAAACTTTGTAGTGGGATTGACACTCTCTATTTATGGAAGGAAAACAGAGGTTTTGAATGCTCCCCTGAGAAATCCGGTTTGGTAATTTTTTCAAAAAAAAAGGAGGAGGCTGTGGTATGGGTTGGGCAAGTGTACCTTCCCGATCAAGAATGAAATTAAATTTCTTGGTATGATTTTTAACAGTACGCTGAATTTCGAAAGCCGCAATCCCCAAGGAAGAGTGAGGCAGCATTTTATTGCCCACAACTAAACTAGTGCAAGATTTAAATTGCAACAAATATCAACAAATTTCTCAGCAGGAGCTAGCAGGATTTTAAAGGCAATACAATGGTTTTAAAAACTTAATTTTTGAAAAATCTGCTATAAAAAGTGATTCCCGAAAAGTTCTTAAAAGAAAGGGTAATTTAATAAAATCTAAAAAATAACAGCATAATGGCTGCAATTCTAATGAGCTGCGCATCTCATGCTTACAGGCAAGGAAGGTGATTGCATATGCGAACATATGGATAAACAGATGACATTTAATGGATTTATCATAGTTTCAGGAATAATAAAAGAGGATTTGACAACCCATTGGCTGCAGTACGTTAGAAACAAAGTCAACATGGAGTGGGTTTGCTACATGCCAAGGGGATTTTTTTCCAATTAGTACCAAAAATTCCAAGAAAACCGTGGTTTTACAACATCAGAAAGAAGGGGATATATAATCTTTGAAGGTCTTAAAAAATAGGTAAATAAATAACTAAACGGGTTACCGGAAGAAGAATTGATTGATGCCGATACAAAAGGAAGTAGTAGCTTAGATACAAGCCCTGGAAAAGTGGTTTTAAAAACCAAAAGGGTGTTATGACTTTTTTTAAGAAAGATATTTTAAAACAAAAATTTTAGATTCATTTGTCATTTTTATAAAAATCGTCAAACACCTTGACCGCTATATAATGGCATGTGAAATGCGCAGAAGCCTGACAAGGATAAAAGAGACAGACAACAATTTAAATAACTAATATTTACCAAAATAATTTTTGATTATTGGATGTATTTTTAACAAATTAAAATATACGATTTTCACCACCTTTCCAGGACTACGAAATTTTTTTTAGACCGACTGTCCGTTTTTTCCCCTTTTGACCCCCACAGAAACGTTTTTGAAAAAATTCCCGCTGGAAAATTAAAGCTCGCAACAAGTGCCATTCGACGTTTAAAAAAAAAATAACCGAGGCCGCGTTTGGCGTCGCGACGCGTTTCAAGTTTAAAAAACAAACGACGATATCTCCGAAACGGTACCTCCGATCAAAAAAAATTCAGTACTTTTTTGTAGGCCGTCTGAAGATCTACAAAAAAGTCTTATGATTCGAAATCGTCAAAACCTCGCATGCCAACTTTATTTTCCAATTTATCGGACGTGTTGGGCATGTTTTGTACAAAATTGTGGACTTTTTAAAACAAGTTCTAAATTATTTTGTGGAAATTTTTTGGCACATTTTTTTTTATAAAATATATGTTTTTACATACAACGGTACATAATACTTTAAAAAAAAATTTAAATAAAATACTGTACAGTACTTTGCTTCAAGACAGCGCTGTCACTTCCACTTTCCAGTGGGAGATACTTCTGCGCATCTATAAGACGTCTGCCAGCTAGACTTGGTCAAGGTGTACATTATTCGACAAACGTGTAAACAATGTATACCGGCGTAGAAGACATTCTTAAGAAAAAACAAAATAAACAAAAATGTGGGAGTCATCCTAAATGCCAGATATACAAGAATTAAAAACAAATAAACTGTATCTTGAAAATTACAACTCGTCTTACACGCAGGTCATTTTATACGCCGGTATTAATAGTACAGTTTAAGCTGTTTAGATACATTTTAACTCGTTTATTTGTATACACACTAACTTCTTTAAATATATGGGCATGGGTTTATGATAGTTGAACGTAATTTAATTGGAATTGTTTGAAATAAATGTAATTAGGGATTAATAAATAATTATGAAATGAAAGGAACATTTATCTACGTTATAATCATAAAATACAAACTAATAAAACTTTAACACGCCTAGCTTCCAACTTTATAAGCTCATTGTATAATGTATATTGACTGATATATTAAAATATTAATTTCTACTTTTATTTTTGCAGTTAAAAGAAATTTATTTGTTTTGCAGTTATTCTGTAAACAAAAATACATCTTTAATCGGCGTTTAGTAAATAAAATAACTCCAGTATTTACATATTTGTTTAATTGTTTTTATTTTTAATCTCTTTGTGGTTAAAATGAAATGCATACTATTAAATACAATGGCGGTAATGGCTCCCTTTGAAACTTAATATGATACAAGGGGATAAGGTACGTATAACGTACACATAGTTATTTAACATTTTTGAACAAATCACATGTTTGTTGCGAATATGATTAAATGATTGTATTTTCGATGCATTACATTAAATGTGATTAATGTGGGAAAACACTGCAAATAGGGGATTTGTTCTAATCCGTTTTAAATACATGTTGTGATTGGTTTTGCCTTTCAAATTATAAACTCATCAAAATATAAATTATAATTTCATCAAAATTTTTATCAAAAAATAGAGCAAATTAAATTGTAAAAAGTAACACCCACACATACACACACGTAGAAAGGTAACATTAGGGATTGGACATAGATTAGGGTTACCACCTTATTTTATTTAAATTTTTTTAATGTTTTAAAGCTTATAAACATCCCAGAGTTACAATTTTTTTTCTTTAAACATAAATAAGGGTTGCCAACTTTTTTATAAAAAAAATCACACTAGGGCTGCCAACTTTTTTTTTATTAAAAAAAATTACACTAAGGTTACCAACTTTTTTAAAATTTTTTTTATATCGTCTGTTGAAGGATAGAATAATAGTTAATTAGTGTACTAGTTAGGTATCCTAAAGGTGCATAAAAAGAAGCTTCACACAACTGACATGAAAATGCTACGATGAAATGCAAATGTACTCGTAAAAAATCAAAAAGCTTCACTAAAATACGAAGTGAGAAAATAATCGGAACAAGTCAGAAAAATGCCAGACACACTGGCAAAGAAAGGCTTGAGCTAATACAACCATGCCAAGAGAAGTCCTGATGATTATGGTGAAAAACCTATTTATTGCGACAAAAAAAAGAGGACGATGAAGACCTTTAATAACCTGAATGATAACTGTTCAACAGGACAGGAATTTAATATAAGACAACAAACAGAATAAAATATTTTCAGCTTTGTTGCACTTTTTTAGTTGTTTCCAAATGTTGACATGACTGTGCTATGATTATGTGCAACTACTGCCATAACTTGTAAGGCTTCTCTTTCACTTGGTTTTTAAGCTTAGTAGCTTGTATAGCAAGTAATTGGTACAAGAAATCCACCCAAACACTATACAAATGCAAACTAAGCCTTGGGTTAAATTAGTGTTGGGGTTAGGCATTAATAACAAACAATCTTAAATTTATTAAATGACAACAAAAAATATTAGTTTTAAATTCTAAAACTATTTTAATTCTTTTTATAATTAATTAAGTTTAAAACTAATCAACTTTTAATCATGATATCCATGAAAAAATTAATTACTCCCAGCATGTAGAATGTTAAATAAACTACCAGTGCTTGCTGGATTAAAAGCTTTTAATTTTTTGTATTACAACTTTTTCGCGCGTTTAAAGGATTATTTTCCTTGGAAAAAAAATGCATTCCTAATTGATTTTTGCATCTAATAATAATAATGATGAAGCTGTTGAACACATGATGCCCTAATTAAAATATTAATTATTAATATGAAAAAAAAATGATCAATATCAAAAACAGTTCGTATGCATGTCACTAGATGGACGCATATTTGATTTCTGCTAAAAACAACTAATAATTTTTAATATATAATTGCCAATTTCTCCGTCCTTTATGTCGATGGAAATATCTCGAAACACAGAAAATTTAGAAAGCTGAAATTTGGTACACAGGTAGCCCAAAAAGGTGCAAAATATCTTTTGATTCCGAAAATACTTCAGGATCAAGCGTTAAAAGTGTAAAAAATTAGACTTAAGCAATCAAGACATTCGAGTTTTTAACGGATCTATTGGTAATATTTTGTTTTAGGTTTTTTGTATGGTCCTTCGGACCATGCTTTTTTTTATGGCGGCCAATAGCCGAAGCAGCTGACGCCGCAAAATTAAAAAAAAATAACATCATTAATTAATAAAGCTTTAAAAATTATAAAATAATAACGAGACATCAAATAAAATAGGCGGTGCCTAAATGTTTATTTTACCACCAATTTTATTCGATTCAATTTTAAAGTCGAATCAAAAATAAAATAAAATAAATGATGATAAATGCAAAATAAATTATACAATAAATGCCAAATAAATTAAATCATAATTCAACCTACATAGGAGGTGCCAAATTTATTTTACCACCAATAAATAATAAGTTTTAAGCATTTAACTTAAATTTATTACTAAAATAAAATACAGTCGTCGTCCCATTTACCCGGTTAATTGGTTTCATGTAAACACCGCGTAAAAAAGTTGCACAAATGAAACCATCTATTAAAAGGTGCTTAAAATCAAAGTTTTTTCCATATTCTCAAACACTTTAAGTCTTCCTGGTGCAGAAAAAAAATTACAAAAGAAATTTTAATCCTTTGTTTGTTAAAGGCGTATATAAACCCTTTTAGTACATATAAATGAATATGTAAAAACGCCTATAAGCGCCTCCTATAACAGTCTAAGGGTAAAACAAGTATATGTTTTTTGGTTATATTTTTCAAGCGCGTTAAAGTGAATCCATGTAAATGGGAAATATTACATATTTGGTAAAAAAAATTTCTATAAAAGTAAATTTTAAATCAACCATGGTATTAATCAAACTGGTGTTTACAGGACCGGCTCAGAGGTCGGGAGAGGCTCGCGCTTTCATATTTCTGACAATTATTGGTAGCTAGGGCACGTTTTTGACACCAAAGGGGCCCTGCATATAATATTTTCCCGAGACCCCGCAAAACCCACAGCCGACCCTGCCTGGGTGTTTAAGCTTGTGTAGTTCCATTGAGGTGAGGATTCTGAGATTTAATACCCATATAAAAGCAATTATGTGTCCGTCAAAATGACGACTTGTGATAAAAACCAAGGTAGGAGGATTCTGGGAATTTATATATGATACGTAGAAGACTAGTTATACGAAATAAAAAATTTTTACATGCAATGGACATTGGAAAGGTTTAAGCTTATGGTATATTTTCGTCATTTTCTAAAAATTTGAACGTAATCGACACATTGAAAATCCGCAAAAATTTCATGTAAAATTGAAGCGAAAATAAAGACAAAATTGAAATCAAATATTTTTTGCAATAAAATGACAATGGAAAATTTTTCAGTTTTTAGTATGTCTTTTTAAAGTATATTTTTGTTATTGCCCAAAAATTTAAACAAAATTTACAAATTGAAAATCCGAAACGCATTAAAATCCCGCAACTATTTGCAAACGTGATAATTATGGGTAAAAAGCAGGAAGAAGAGAAAGCTAACATATACGCCAACCACTTGGAAGCCACATCCAAGCTCTATCGCTGTTCAAGACCTTACTCCAAAACCAACAATAATATTACTATAACGGTAAAACAGGTAGAGAAGGAAGTTAAGAACCAAAATCTGAAGAAGTCATCCGGTTTTGATCCAATTTTTGCCAATTAAATAACTACCGACAAAGAGAATGCTGAAGCTAACAGGTATATAATGCAGCGCTTAGAATTAAGCACGTTTAGAAACAGTGGAAAATAGTTCTTCAAAAGACCGACAAGCCATTGAAGGAAATGACATCCTATATGACAAATCAATTACGCTTCTTCCAGTCATATCTAAAATATTTGAGAAACTTTTTAAAAAATAACTCGAAACAATTATTCCGACACACCAGTTTGGATTTAAAAACAAACATGCTACCATTCATCAAGTGCACTGTATAACAACTAGCATTGAAAAGGAAGAGACAAAAGTCTATGTTGCTGTATTCTTGGACGAAGTTTTGATAAAGTTTAGTATGAAGGACTCAACTACAAACTCAAAAATCGTCTTCTACTGGATCATATCTTGAAAACCGATGCTTTCGCGTCCATTATAAAGAGTCATCACCCTTCCACAAAATTTCAGCTTGGCACAAGCCAGTATCCCACTCTATACCTGCTGTATACTGCTGACGGTTACCCGAAAATTACACTCCGACAAAACCACCCCGACAGAAGCGCTTCCCAACATGAGCCCCCCGACAAAGGCGCTCCCCGACATATGCGCCTCAACAATAAAATATAAAATTAATAAATTTTAGGATGCTTCTGATCGCCGATATCCTGCTTGGAAACGAACATATTGTACCTCTATTTGATTTTGTTGTTTTATAAAATGTTGGATAAATTTTTGCACTGACGGATGATGACAATCTATAGTTTGTTGAAAGGCCGAATGCCAACCTTCTACAGAATTATTCGTACGTGGCAAATCCCGGTTTACTCTATCAAACATATTCCACACGTTAATAGGAAACATTGGAACTGATCTGCGGTTTTACCTCATTCTTTTAATGTAAGTGTCTTGCCAATAATTTATTAAATTTTCTATTTCATCTAGGCACCTCTCAGTTAAAGTTTCAAAAGCAATTTCGACAGAAGGTACGAAACTTAATGCTAGTAGCCGAAATAAATGTCAGACACAGTACCAATAAAAACAGAAGATTTTACACAACTCGTATTTACTTATTATTTAAATTTTATTGTTGGGGCGCATATGTCGGGGAGCGCTTTTGTCGGGGCGCTCGTGTCGGGAAGCACTTCTGTCGGGGCGCATTTGACGGGTCACCACTGCTGACATTCTGAAATGTCCAGATATAAGAATGGGAACTTTCGCCGATGACACTGCAATATTAGCTACTGGAATTAAAATACGATACGCTATGATGCTGCAGACTGCAGCATGCTATAAATAGTCAATAACTGGACTAAACAGTGCCGTGTTCATCTAAATAAGAATAAATTACAGCACATAAAGTTTACTTACCGTAAAGAATATGCATTACAAATGACATTTAACCAGCGTGTTACTTCTTATGTTAATTTAGCCAAATATAAAATACTCCGCGCTAAATTGCGCTAAAAAGAGAATATTAAAAGAAATCATAAACAACTAATAAGAGTGCTAACTGAGTTGGAATGGCTGATTAGAAGGAAATCCAAATTATCACTCTACATTAAATTACTTTTGTATAAGTAAATTTAAAACCCATATGGACATATGGAATCTAGCTCTTTAGTATAGACTCATATATCTAAATAATCCAAGTTTCCTAAAACAAAGTGTTTCGAAGTGTTGCTAAGATTCAGATATACATCGTGACCTCAAGATGAATACGGTGTGCGAAGAAAGAACTGAAATTTCTAGGAAGCATGAGCTACGCCTCCGCGACTACAAGAAAATTAAAGCTCTCCGTCTACTGACTAACATGGTCAGCTGAGACTTCTAAAAAGAATAAGGTCTACGGACCTATTCGCGGATGTTTGTCTGAGAGTGTGATGGTCATCCAAGTGACATGATGGATATTTGAAAAATATGATGACTGTCTTTGCGATATCAAAAATAACAGAACTTTAACCTTTATTTTAAATAAAATTGTAAAATGATCGCTACAGAACAGATAAAAAAATACTAAATTAGCACTCCTCTAATTACCATATATACCTCCAATATACCATAGAGCAGATGAAAACTAAGGATTAGATAAAAGGATATGGTGGCAGATGATACAAAAACTAGTAAGTGAAAAACTGGGTTATGTAGAGAATACAGAACATTGGAAGATGATTTATAAGCCTAAGCTATATAGGTAAATGAAGAAGAAGGCCTTTAAATTTTAGAATACGTTTGTAAAATTAAGTAAGAGGAATATTTATTGACAGATAAGCATTGAGATAACGCAAAGAAAGTTGCAATTGATTATATGTATACGTTTTAGCGATAACATATAAACATAAACAATTAACAATTAACAAAAAATGATTACATCATAGTAAATACGCATCAAAAATAATTGAAAATACATTTTCACGTAACATTTAATAAACTAAATAGCAAATTAAAATTTATATATTTATTATTTACCGAAATGTAATAAAAATATCAAACAATTTCAAACATTTTGATTATTTCATAGATTTATTAAGATATCCTATTTGCCGATTTGTTTTGTCTATATTCAACACTAGTCTAAAGAATGATTTAATTACTAAATTAAAACGTAATCCCCACGCTTAAATTTTTTTTTATTACTTTGTAACCATAAGCATTATAACGAAAGACTATTTAAGTAGGTTAATAGACAAAATACCATTTTCAACCTGATTGCCAATTTGAATTAACCCATATAGATTAGATAGTTAAATAATGAAAATATATTATTCAAATCAAATATCAAACGCTAATAAAAACTTTAAAATAACATATTAATAATTAATTTATTTCCTTTTAACCTTTAAAATTTTTCGCGTGAAGGTAATACCCTTTGTGACGTCAATTTTTAACCTCATTTTATTACGTGCATGCATTTTATGTTCAATAAAATTCCCAATTAGTGTAGGCCATGGGGAACAAAAACCTTGTTTTAATTTTATACAAAGTAAAATCATAAATCGTATTTTTTTATTATACGTATGTTCTTTACCTTGCACCATTTTTTTCCATTACTACGGAAATTTGGTATAAATAAGTATAATTTAGAGCTTGCGTACGTAATAAATTTTTATGTTCTATGCATTTTTTTATGTTACACCGCCTTGTACATAACCTTCTGTGTAGAGTGCCTCTCTACCGCCATTGAATTTGCATCTCTTTTGACGCTGAGCAAAAATATAACAAAGAAAGAAGAGCGACCTTTGTTAGTAAATAAAACTACATACTGGAAAAGTTTTAGAAGCTTAAAAACAACAACACAACTGGAAAAAAAAGCAAAGAAATTTGTGAAACTAATTCAAAAAGCGACTACAAACACCAAAGAAATTACCCACATTAAAAACTACCCCCTGGAAATCGGAATACTGGTTAGGGAAAAACGGAAGTCCAGAAGAATATAACTTTATCTATGTTTAATAAAGCGTGGCACAAAGGCCAGGTTCACAAATTAAATAAAATTTTACCAAAGTATATCATCATACTTATCTAAAGCATATTCAGGATAAAACATAAGCATAGAGAAGCGACTGCAGGATGCTACAAGTAAGTGTTTTGGGGCCATTACCTTATTTGCTGGGTAATTTAAAAATTCGACATTTGCTGATAATACTATGGGCATAGGTATAAAAGCAAAAAAAATCACTTGGATAATTTTTGAGATATAGGCCTTCAAAGTCGGGAGTCAGAACTTTTACTCCGATAGTAATGCACCATGCATATCATTAGAAATTAAAAAAAAATTGATGGAAGAATATTCATAATACGTACAAACAAGTTCCACCCCTATCAAAGTTCAAAAACTTTATTTCTAATCAGTTACTAACAAGATCTTGAGTTTAAATAACGTTAAAAGATTTTTAAAAATAATAACGTCGATGTGGGCATATGTTCTAACAAAGGCTTGTCCCACCACTATATTAAAAAAAATTCAAAAACCCATCAATTGTCTTCAACTAAATACTTATAGAGCATTCAGTATAAATAACATAAAATGCAGATTTTTTTAAAATTATAACGTCGACGTACCTTTAACTATGCCTTGAGGGATATATTTGTGCCACTACCAAATTGAAAGAGGTTTTAAGACCCTAATCACTTATTAACAACAAAGTTGTGCGTATATTTAACGTAAAAAAGTCACGATTTTTAAAAATAAAACGTCTGATTTGAAAGAACTAAATTAAAACCAATGTTTTGCAAAACAAAAAAAAAACAAATTTAAAATAATTAACATACAAAATAAAATTTATTACAATCATACTACTTAGTAATTAAAGAAAATATACTACTCATTAATATTCTCTTAACAACATGCGTAATGATAGTTGTAAACTGTATCAATATTTATCAAATAAAATAAACAATAACAATGTACGAGTAGGATAATTAATTATAAGATTGCGTTTCCTTATAAATTGCAAGCTTGCAACCTCTTAGCTGGATTAAAACGAATTAAATTCGAATACAAATTTTATTTTTATTGATTCAACTCAACTTTGAAATTATTGGTCGTCATGGCTTTGCTAAAAGGGGGTCACCTACTAGTCCTTTAGAAAAATAAGAAAGCTAAGAGATGAAAGCTAATGATAACATTTCGTTATTTATATTGAAACTTTTTAATTAGAAGTAACGTTCAGTAGTAGTACATTAGTCACAATATTTACTATTTCGACTACTACGGTTAGTGTTTACTTTTCTCTTCCTACATATCATTTTACAAAATTGCAACTTACATTTGTAAATAAACAATTTAATAAATACGTTATAATAAAATTGTTGCATTTTTTACGCGAGGTTTGAACGCACAAAAAATTATTTAAAATGATTTTCTTTAATTAGTATACGATAATTACTGTACACAATTTTAATTTTATAAATGAATTTTTTTTATCATATTTATAAAATAAAATTCTTAGGCGGAGTCTCTGAATTATTTCTAGTAAATACGGGGGGTCAGGTATAGCAGAAGGAGTCTCCACAATGTTATTTAATGCGGTTTTAGTAAAAGTCGTCCGAGAAGTACAAAAGATCTTGAAGAGAAATCAATAATCTGGATCTGGATTTGAGTTTGGGGGGAGACCTTGGGGGCCAGAGCACTTAGGCTTTATTAGGCTTTTTGTGCCCCCTCCAACCAATAATAATAAGATAACGTTAGTAAGTAAAAACAAAGGTACAGCAATAGAACACCTTGCGTTTGCAGAGGATTTAGCAGTATTAATAATAATAATAATAATAATAATAATAATAATAATAATAATAATATAATAATAATAATAATAACTTTATTTAGCTATAAGCTATGTATACATTACCTATTAACAACTAAATTATTGACAGACAACACGAGAGACGCCCTGTTATATCTGGAAATATTAAAGGAGGTAGCAGAAAAAACTCTTTTCAGAAGACTGAATCTGACCAACACCAAGGACGCGCCGAGAAACTTAGTAACCAAATACGGCACCATTCACAAAACCAATAAGTTCAAATACCTTGAAAAAATCATGCAGAGCCTTGACCTATAAAAAAAAACTCAAATAGAATCAACGTACCAACGAAGAAAAGACAAGAGAAGCATCTCTAGATATGCTAAGCTGAGACACTATGCCACAGTCATAAGGCTGTCAGCAACCTATGCATTTAAGTGTTTGTATTGGAAAATAAAAGGTGAAATTAAAAAAATTAAGAAAATTGAACGGAGAATCCTGAGAAACATCTCAGGGCCAAGAAAAACGAGTAAAGGGTGTAGAATGTAGAGCAATAGTACTATATTTACAAGTTGATAGATTGAGCACGGAAATGAGGAAACGACGTCCAAGGTATTTTGGGCACTTAAGTAAAATAGGCACCAACAGACTGGCACTTAAAGTATTTGATCATTTCAACTCCAAGCCCAAAACAAACAACGTCTAGATAGTGAATTGCTAGAATGATCTACGAATGGTAAACACACAACCTAACGACTTACAGGATAGATAAACCTTTAGACAAAAGATAAAGGATTTCCCTAAAGAGAAGAAAGGGAGGCGAAGAACAGTCTCACAGGAACTACGTGACCAAAGAAGCAGAACCATGAAGGAATATTGGCGCAAGAAGAAGACAAAACTTCAGGCTAAAGATAAAACTGAAGTTAAAGCTAAGGCCAATTATTGCAGTTAAAGTTAAAGGTAAAATCGCGATTCACAGATTACCAAACTCGTAAAAAAAATTGAAAACTTGATTTTTTTCGTGGCAAATTTTGTAATGAAATTATTTCACTACTAAATGCTATTCAATAACGTTAAAGAGTGGTAGATGGATATAAAAAATACTAAAATGGAAACCAATAAATGTCAAGAAAAATTTCAATAAGATGTTAGGAAGACTTAAAGAGAATCAAGTTTCTAAATTCAAGTTTTAAAATTAAAAACCATTAATAACCACATTCTAAAACTACTCTAAAACAATTCTAAAATTATTTTGGGTGCATAAATGGCGATTAATAAATCAAAATTAAATAATTGGAACTATTGCACGTAAAAGCTCAACAGTAAAGCGCTACACCTTATCCTTATCCTCCAGTTATTAATAAAACCTAGGTGAAATGTTGTGGAACTATTGATATTATTAACATTGTCAGATAAGATTATTTCCCTGAATTCTATCAATCTTATTTATTTTTGATATTGAAAGCTTTTATCTGATAACATTTAATAAACTCTTCAGAATACAACATTGTCTACTTGGGAAAATCAATATAGTAAATGGTAATAAATCGTTCTTGTAAAATATATCAACAATTTATAGATATTTATGTAAAAAATAAGAACCAAAAAAAAACTATAATAATGACAAACGAATAAACGAAAGTATCAACATAAATAAAGAATACTGGAAAATAATTAACGAGACCAGACGAAACAGAAATAATAACAACAAAATAAGGATAAAACATTATGACATCATTGAAGAAGATGAAATAAAATTAACAAAAACCATTAACACATTCTTTGAGAATTAGAATAGGAATACATAACTTTAGATTAACGACAGTATCTGAAGAAGAAGAAGAAGTAGAAGTACTTCCAGAATGCTACCAATTGATGAATGATGATCTGAATTGATGAGATACCGGGAAGTATAGTCTTTCAAATGAGAAACCTATAAAAAATATAATAAATAAATCGTTCGAAGAAGAAGTTTATCCCAAAAAATTAAAAATATCCAAGATTATTCGGGTGTAAAAAGACAAGAAAAATGTGGAAGATATGAAAAACTACAGACCCGCTATTATATAACTTTCTAGAGAATAACAATCTATTAGCAAATAAATAAAATGGATACATAAAAAATGGAGGAAAAACAACAGCCATCAGTGAGGCAATAACAACAATTCTTCATGCAACAAATGAAAGCGAAGAAGCACTTGTTATTCTTTAAATATGAGCAGAACCTTCGGTACAGTATATGAAAGGCTGCTAAAAAAAGCTGAAAGCATAGTTATTAAAGAAGTAGCACAAAAGTGACTATAATCAAATCATATCTTAAAGAACGAACCCAGCAAGTAAGCATAAATGGAAGTAAGCATAAATGGAAGGCTGTCAAATCCAAGAAAAATATATACAGGCGTCCCACAAGAAACGCATCTGGGACTTTTGATATTCTGCATTTTAGTAAATGATCTTTCAGAAGAATGCGAGGATATTAAAAAAAGAATGTACAGCTAACTCACGTTAACCAATATAATAGAAAAGAAACAATTACGGTATGGACACCTCCATAGAATGAGGAGCGAATATAGTATTGGGATCTGACATTCTCCAATGCGCCATCTGGCGGGCGTTTCTAGAAGTGGAGGAAGTGTGTGTCACAACACGCGCCGCATACGGGATCGGCAAAATCCCGTAATTTATAAAAAAAATGGCCACATATAAACGAACCAACCGCGACAACATAAAGTGTAATATAAAGTGTGCAGTGCCCGGTTGTACAAGTAAGTTTTATGTGAATCTGGACGTCGGATTTCACTGTTTTCCGAAGCCGAATTAACGCACATCGAAAACCTATTCGGCGCCGTTGAGAATGTGTGGCAAAGACGAACCAAAATCGCTGCTGTAGCGAAACACACCAGAATATGTTCGCTTTACTTTACTAAAGACGTTTACTTACTCCCAGGTATGTTATGTGACCAAACGTAAACATAAAATGTCTAAGCTCCATAAATGTATCAAAATTAATTAACGTGCGTTTTTACTAGTTTTTTTTAATTATAAAGACTACATTTTTTTAAATTGTCCCCATTTTTCCAAATAA
>JARJDX010088569.1:0-29001 GCA_030264735.1 Gymnusa sp. GC000175
ATGAAAAATCATACAGATAGACGCTGTTCTAATCGCTAAATTCCTTATGATTTTGCTTATAACTTCTCTTATGACTAGTTCTGTATGATAAAATCACACCATGTAAACAAAAAATATAAAATCATAGACAAATCATAAGAAAAATCACATAGTGTAAAGGCCACTTTAGATGACGAATAAAATGTCATATTTATCCATAGATAATATATACGCAACTCTCCTAAAATAATCCGGACAGCTATTGAAATTGACGAATAATTTATTAAGTGTGAGCATAGTATGAGTATTGGGTACAGTTCTTGGAGAAGTCTTAAAAACGTTACATTTTCAACTTTTCGTTCAAAATTGGCATAGAATGCGACACGAAGGCTTCGAGTCATACCTACTTTAAAAAGAAAGAAGAGGTATTGGTTGAGAACAGGGTGACAAGTTTTCAGGGGTTCACCCAAAGTCTCAGGGTTCCAGCAACGTATTTCCGGGCTTCCGGTTTAGTTATAAAATTTCCGAATCACGCTATTTTATTTAAAATTAATTTAAATGGTCTACATTAATGAAAATACAATTATTTTATAAGGCATTTCAACCTATTGACAAATGTGGATGCCAACCAAGGACGGTAAACCTCTAGTAGAGGTTTACCGTCCTTGGATGCCAACAGCCTCCATATATAAGAAGTTTGACAGGAGGTCACAAAAAAAATTGATGAGATTTATTTTTCTGGATAATCTGACTTTTTTATTTGTTTAGAAATTGAATTTCATCTACAATTTATATTCAAGTATCTCACACCTACATTAAAAAATTCAATGCACAATTTTGACAGAACAGAAGACTTGCTTGCCAACAGCCGCCATATTAGTAACGTGGTGTACTTGGAATACCTTTTTGGTGCTATTCTGTGTCAGAGCCAGTGGCTTCTAATCTTAAAAAAAATATGCGGCCATCTTTTGACAATTCTTTTTGGCCGAAAAACTAATATAATTATATGAATCATTTTTTTTAATATATATTTTTAGATTACAAATTTGTAGGGAGATTTTATTTTATTAAAGTTTCAAGCGCTTTTTTATAAAAACGTGTATGTTAAATACAAAAAAGGTATGGGTCACACTTTTGAAAACGCTAACTTAACAAAAAATGCGTTTTGCTTGTTATCACTTTTTGTTTTGAAAAAATATTTTAAAATCATGTAGCATGGACTTCAACCTTAGTTAATATAATAAATAAGGGTTTTATAAAAAGGGTAAAAGTTGAATGAAGAACAAATAAATAATATGCATATATACCGATTTATTTTTAACACTAACATATTACATGATATCACATTTTACTTGCACACAATTAGTGTTGTACGTAATTTTTCTTATTGACCTCACCTCGATGTGGGACGAGTACAAGTATATTATAACTAAAAATCTATGATCCGATTTTTACCAAAAATTACAAATTAACTATAATTTCATATCTATGTCGTTGTGTGCATGTTTGCAATAAATAAAACTTTGTACATTTGTCATTGTAATCAAATTGGTAAAAATCGGAAAGAATAGAAACAACCGCTTCATATTTTGTTTACTTAATTATTGCAATCTTATCAAAATATTAAAATTTATTTGTTTCTGTGCACATATATATATAATATTTTAGAATAAAACACAGCTTTCTTTCATTATAAACTGTATAATATTGATTGCCTTATGGTTTCAAATATTTTTTTAACTATTTATTTAATTGTAATAAAATTGCAATTCCAACAAATTAAGTTATGTACCACAACAATTTGTTACTTTCATTATATATAACAGTATTAATTGTGCCCTTGTATTATTTGTTTATAACTAATTTCTTTAGAAATTAATATTATCTATTAAAATTATAGCCATTTTTATGATACCAACAAACATTTCTTTACATACAATTAGCACCTGTGACAAGTATATAAAAACAAAAGTAATTAAATAAAAATATGCTATAAAATAAATAAATTTTAAAAAAAGTAAAAATATGTTTATTCATGTCATAACTCGCTTCCTTCTTTTACACAAAGTTACAATCACTTCAATTTATATTAAAGATAAATGCATTGCTTGGAAGAACGTTATTTGTAAAATCTTTCAATTGGATCTTGGCTATTTATTAAGGCTGAATTAAGATTCTATGAGGAAAATTCATTACAAAATTTATAAAAGTTGACCAGCGTTTCCCAAACTTTGGGGAACAGGCATTTTATGTAAAATTTTTTTCTTTAATAACTTCTAACAAAAAAATCGTGGTTAAAATAAAAAAGTAAATAAAACTAGCTTAAACTTAAAATTTACGGCTTAAACAAAAAAAAATGAAGGACCGGTATCTTTTTTCCTGCGGACCGGTTTCTCCAACCACAGTTTGAGAAACGCTGATTTGAACTATTGAATTTTTAGTTTTAATATCCTCGTTTTACAACCAAATCAAATCCAATTAGAGCCAATATGTGATAATATTTTAATTTAAACTATTGCTTTTGCATTTTCTATAACTTTATGTAAAATGAGTGCAATCATCAACAACTTATTTTCAAAACATGCAAATTACACAACAGTTAACAAATGCAATTTAAAAATTTGAAAATTTTAGCTGGTATCCTAACTTGTTATTGTTTTGTTGTGTATTTCTCATGTATAAATGCCATGGCAAGAAATTTGAAGGTATCTTTATAAAGTAACTGTGTAGACATTTAAATTTAATTTAAATTTAATTATTAGCCATTCTTTTTTAAAAGAAGTTTTAGGGACGGTTTGAACAAGTATCATTTCAATAAGTTTCAGTTTGTATTAAGTCGTTTGATTAATACTGGCTCAGTATACTTCTTATTCAAAACAAAACGGCCAATGTTGGACTAGATATTAAATCTTTACCTCTACAACTCTTATAACATTTTAAATATAATTGTTAATATGCCAACAATTATTAAATAATTTAAGATGGCTCGGTAACTTAAAAAATTAAATTAAAGGAACATTATTATAATGATGAATGATTGATAAATGTTCGTTTAGTACCATTATAACATTAATAGAAAATAAACTGTTGCAAATTATATTTATAATGCAAAATAATTTTAAAAAATTATGATAAATAGGTTTGTTTTCTTGCAGGGGCGGAATGATCAACGGGCGATTGGGTAAGCCCCGAAAAGCTGTTCATTATAGACCATCCTGGCGTATATTTACAATATAAATAAATTTAAGATATTAATAATGAGATTTTTTATCAGTAATAATATAAAAAACATAAGGTGTGTGTTAAGTATCCCATTTTTTTCTCCTTTGCATTTATCAAATCATTCGTTAATTTAAAAAAATTAAAAATAATGGAGGTCTCCACCTAACAGGTAAAGAGAACAAAAGAACATTATTTTTCTTGCATTTTCGAAGCACACCTTATATGATTTACATTTTTTACATTAATGTGTAGAGTTGTTTGTTTTCTATTAATGTTGAAGTTAATGAGTATTTAGAAATGTTTTGTACTATTTTTAAAAATGATTTAAATTGTGATCAATAATTATAAAATGAATGGTACAAAACGTAACAATATAAGGCAATAAGTAAACAAGAGTTATAGGGCAAAGAAGTGCATACACATAAAAGATATTGCCAACTTGATAAAGTCACACAATTTTAAAATATATATGTAACATATATGAATTAATATTTACATTTATCATCTAATTAGAAACTCTTATATACATATGTACATTTATATATATACATAAATATATACAGAGGAATGCCCAGATGGGTCGAGTAACACCAAATAATATCAATAAACTCATATTTGAGCGAATATTGAGCGATGGAGATCAAACTGTCAACAATAAAATGCGACTTCCTTGAAAATTTCAAGAAAATCCACCCTATAAGTACTAATCTTATCATGATTTAAGTCCAATCGCTAGGTAAAAACATTATAAAAATAAAAATAGTCAACAATATAATAGCTGCACAATTCCTGTACTGCACTAAAATGTCTTTAGCTAATCACAACCTGAGCGATGGGGTAGTAGGGCTATTGGGACTATGCTACGAACCCCCAACTAGTACATGCATAAAACCGTCCCATTCATTTTCTGATCGCGATGTACTGCTTGATTCTTTGTTCCATTCAAAATCACTAGTTAATCCCAGTTCGGCGTACAATTCATTATTATTAAGAGATTCCAAGTCTGTCTGAGATGTTAAACTTAGCACTGAACCCCAGTTGATCGGCCTCGTCGTTTCGTCATCGCCGATACCCGAATCTGTATCGACAGTGGTTTGTGGAAATGGCGTCGCTCTACCCGAACTTGACGTCATTTCCCTTAAGCTATGCTCGTAAGTAGGTTCAGGCACGGGGTTAAGTCTACTAGGCGGAGACAGTTCAGGTAACGCAGGATAACTAGGTTCGGGCGGTTCAGATTCCATTTCCCGTTCAAGTCTTCGTAATGTATTGCAAATTAACACAGATCGTCGTAATGATGGATCTGAACATTGTCTATATCTCGCCAGTTTGCACATAGATAAATTTAACACTGCCAACCGACGTTGTCGATAACACGGTACATGACACCACCGTGTCCTACCATCGCAACATCGCGTCCGCACTGGTGGTGCAGCCCCCAACTCCAGGTACGACTTTCCGTTTTCTTCGCACCGTATCGTTTGTTGCGGTGGTTGGTAATATTGCCAATAATCGGACTGGTATCTACTGGTAGGGTATGGAGTTTGAGGTTGGGTGAATCTTGCATTTTCTGGCGTGGTGGATCCGCGATCGTCGTCGGATAAATCATCATCGAAATCTTCATCATCCTCAAAATCGTCCGATAATAAAGTTGCTGCCAGAGAAGGAGTGGGCGATCTCCAAGCATCACTTGGTACTGCTACTGCTTGCAAACGAGCTATACAATCTTCTGCCTCCCAGCGGCCATTTTTAGCTGGCGATGATTCTCCTGGTGCGGTCGCGGCTTCTAACTTACGTTTTCCTGTGGTCGCTTGCAGACCCATCATGGCACAATTCTAAAACAAAAGAGAAAAAAACATTAAACAAATGCCAACAAAATTATTTTATAATAAAATTTAAAAAAATTATAACATTGAAAAATAAATGTATAAAGAGTGCACAAATTAAAAAAAATCTGAACCTGACATCAAAATATAAGTAATTTTAATTAGGTTTTGACTAGAAACGAGTCGTGGCTCAATAGATATATTCGTGGTTTCATAGTCGTTAGTTGTGGAGAACACGCCTTGTTATAGATTTATATCCCACGTCACCTATACATTTTTGAAAAGGCAAAGATCGCTATTACGTGGTTAATAAATGTGATTTAAATTATATCATCTGTGTTTACCCGGCATTTGAAATTTAAAAGCTTAACCTAACTCCCGACGTTGTTGTTGTTGTTACAACAGATGGCGCGCTACAAACATAACACGTAACATTAGATTTGGTAAGACTCTAGTTTTCTACAATGCCGACAGAGCGCGCTCGTTAGCAGAGAGTACAAATAAATTCCGTAGACGGCCTGCCCGTTCTGCACATTTTGAGTTATATATAAGAATAAGATATAATTAACGTCACAATTCAAAAATCAATGCCAAGAAGAGGAAAAAAATACATTTCGATATGTTCTTTCTTTTTTATTTTACCGTAAAGAGATGTCGACGTTTTGGGGTCCTTTAAACAAGAATTGATAATTTTATTTTATTATATTACAAAAAATAATTGTGATCACCATTTTTTTTTAGATATCACATGTCCACATTTTTCAAGTACATATATATGTATTTTGAAAACTCTTTTTATAATACTTTTAATACTGAAATAATTCCAAAATATGTGAACAATAAAGACTTTATGAGAAATCTGTTAAAAAAAAATTAAAGGTGTTTGTTAACTGACATTAATAACAACATGTTTTTTTGACATTTTAAACATACTGCAGCATTATAAAACGTTATTAGGAACGTAAAATCGTTTTGAATGCATGAAAGCGGTTTTACAATTCTATTCTTCAAATCAAGTTACCAAAGTTAAAAAATAAATTAATAAAGCTGTGGAAAATAATTCAGTGGATGTAAAAAGCTCTTAATTCGTTGCATTAAAGTAGGCTTCGTGTTAAATAAGTGATCGTGTAGTTCTATGCCTGCTAGATGTTTATATAATGGTCAGCTTTCTACTATATTCCTGCTAGATGCAGTGGCCACAAGGCCGCTCACTCTGCCTGAGAAACTGTTCAAGGTTATCATGCTCAACACAACACACACCTTGTGCAATTACCACCGAGTCCTGTCTCCTGCTGTATATTAGCCTTTATAATTGTTTTATGTATACATATATAACTTTAGATTGAATGGGAAGATTCTGAACGTTAAAAAGAAACTGCTTTTTAATGAAAATATTTTCCAACCGTATTTTTTTTAAATATTTTGTAAATTCAAATACGATTAAAATGAAATTCATTTTTAAATTATGAATAGTGTATAATCTACAAGAAAGGCATGTATGAGAGTCAAGTCAATACTGTTGTGTCAATGGGTGTAGGTTTGGTTGCCTACAGTGAAGATTTACCACGTGCCTTTACCTATTTTTATTGTAAGAATATTGCTGCGTATGTGTGTACAGTTCGCAATTCTATTAACAATATTTAATATTCAGAACTAGAATAGAACAAGTTGCAATTAAAATAAAATTTATTTTTACAAAAAACAAATTTATAATTGTCATTTATTAATTCAGTTTTAATAATTTTGAAAATTTATTAAGTTATTTGAGGAATTATCAATTATGTAATAATTTGGGTGCAATAACATCAAATTATATTTAAAAATGTTTTCAAATTGTAGCATAAAATTGTCTATTTCTCAAACTATGATACATGTACAGTACATTACATTATTTTTTATGGTAAAATTTTTAAACAATGAATGTAAAATTACTACTCTAGTTATTTTCCTAGAGCTTGGCGTTTGGTACCATCATCCAGTTGTTGATTTTTAATCGGATATTGCTTTAATAAAATTATGTGATAATTTTGATTCTTATTATTGCAGTACAAAAATTATAAATCTTCAAAACCCCTGGTACATACAATGTGAATCAAGATTTTGTTTTTTTTAGTTGGGTTATTTTGCACGAGTTTTTGTGTTGTCATCTCTTTAAATTAAATTATATATAAAATAAGAAAAAAAAATTACCCTATAATAGATATTTGTTAAGTTTAACTATTTATACCTAGCAAAAACAAAAATTTGTACCAATTTTTAAAAAAAATTATTTTAATATTTTTCTAAAGACTAAAAAAAAGTCAAAAACTTTCCAAAATCATTAATTAAAACAAAATGTTTAAAATAAATTTTAGACATTTGATCTTAGATTTATACACGTGATAAAATAAGGTTAGGTAAATGTCATATAAAATTTCATTTTTTGTGCTTCATAATGAACAAGTTGTGAAAATCAAAGACAAAACAAATTGTGCAAAGTGTATTTTACACATTTGAGCTATTGGGGAAAATTGTTTAAACACGTGATGAATTTTAAGGTTAAATGAATGTCACATAATTTTTATGCGTTTCTTGTGAGTAATGTGAAAATTGCGAAAATCACACCAATAATCGAAGGGTAATGAATATTCAAAATTTATAAAAAAAATTGTATTAGTATTACATACATGATTAAATTTAAAGTTTAAGTAAATGAAGCATCCGACTACATTTTTGTGCGTGTGTTAAATCCCTGTTTTTTAAACTGTGGAGCCTGATCCCCAAAGAATTTCAAATTTATTTACCAAATAATAAATAAATAACCTCTCCAATTTTCTACTTGGTAAATATATTTTTTTAATTTTATACTTGTTAATTTCTCTTTAAATTACAAATAATTTTTGACCATAAAATTTCTCCTAAAAAATAATAATTGGTAGAGCGCAAGAATGTTTTATGATAAAAGATGAGCGTAGGTACAGAAAGTTTGGAAACCACTGTATTAATTTTTAAGCAATGGAAATATGCGTGGTTGGAATATAAAAACAACATAAGTTAGTGGCAAGATCTAAAAATCGCAATGTAAAAAAAATTCAGTCCAAATTATTGCAGACCTTCAGCAGCGCTCCACATATTGACAAAACACCTACTCGCAATTTAGTTGGGTTTTGATCATTTAATGTTAAAAGATATTCATTTGAAATACGAAAAACCCGTTTTTCGCACTTTGCAACCTACCCTCTTGATTAAATTTATGAAATTCTACCAAAGTTACGCTTTAAAGTTTAAATAAACAGCACTCGCATATTTTTGTATTCAAATGACCCTAATTCTTTATTGGAACGACACTAATTTTGCATTGAAACGACACTAATTTTGCATGAAAACACAATTTTTGTACCCATGGTAATTTAGTGAATTTAACAACCACCTAACTTTGGTACTAATCTAACCTGACTTAACCAATTCATATTTTAGCACAATAAATGCCATTTACAAGAAAATGTGGAAGAAAATTTATTACTTTATTTACAATTACCGGTATATGTATACAGGAAATGTACAGGAAAATGAAGAAGTATGAAGATTCCTTAAAAAGTACTGGCTATACATTTACCGGTCAAATGTATCATGTGTACATTTATCGGTATACACATTTGCCTAAGCATGTACATTTATCGTAACATATACACCGACTAATAAATGTAACCAGATAAGAATTATTTTGGTTAAGTTAGTGTGTTCGTTCCATTTTTAAAATAAGATCATAAAGTATATTTTACCAAGCAGTTATCAAATTAGTAGTATATTTACTAGTTTTTGTATACATTCCCTAAAATAACACTTTATAATAAAATAAAGTACCCACCATGGGGTAGTACATTTTTCCCCGCTAGAGGGCGTATCGCTTAGCTTGAATCGCGTATATCATCGGCACAAATTTATATTTGCAATGAAAATTGGTCCAGTCGTTTTTACTTTATGTGTAATAGTAGCAAACATTACAATTTTATTTACATAAATTAAAATTCCCAATTTTATTTACTTTAATTATTGCGATTGATTAAAAATGCGATTAAAGCTTTAATGAGGCTTACATTTTTCCCAATAAAAGATTACAGCACCAGGCATAAAACCAATAACAGTAACTTTTTGGGCCCATTTTAAAATTTGCATTTTTTTCTGTTGTTTTAAAATGGAAAAGAAGACAACCCTCCGAAATCAGTAACAACTGCTATGCCGCATCAGGCAAAAGGACATTTTTCTACCTGGAGATAATATTTTAAAGACGTCCTGGTGCATACCTGCATGTTCCCTTTATGGGACCCAAAAAAAAAGAAAAACATCGGGTGTGTAGGTACCTGGATTTAAGGTAAATTTTTTCCTTCGTTTGGATTTTATAATGCGTCAATAAAATATGGTAAATTTTGTGGAAATATATTTTGAGCTAAATTTGTGAATATTTTGAAAAAAAATATTTAAAAACTGAATATCTTGAAAAAAAAAATTAAGAAAATATTTTCAAATTTAACTTTTTGTGTCAAAATAAATTAAATTTAATTTTCGTGCGTTTGGATTTTGAATAAAATCTGATAAAATTCTATTTATTATTTTGATTTATTTGTAAATTTAAAAAAAAATGTAGGTGTGGTCACATGACGCGTCTCATTTAGAAAATTTGAAACGTATCAGTTACTTTTATTAGAAGCATAACGATATTTTATTAATTATAAGCCAATTAGGTTGGTGGTATATTTCTGCAACTTCATTTTGTTGTGAAATTTATGTTGGTAATAGCTCCGATAGTGACATCCGTCACTTTTGAATGTTATATAAAGTATTTCATTAACCATCATCTAATTATAATGACAGTATGACTCTGCCACTTGATGGGAATAAATTCAATAAAATGTTGCTAAGCAACAAGGATGAGTTCTTAAAATGTTAAATTTTGGAAAAAATGTTGCAAATTTAATTCTAAAGACTCTTGTACTTTGTACCGCAGCCACATGCGGAAATTCAGCACTTCATGAAGTACGCAAAGTGTTGATTGTTTTTATGCTTAAATTGGTATAAATGGTTTGGTGGCGGTTAGATTTTTTAATTATATAACTTACGACATGTATGTACAAATAACCAATTATTCATACATACTGTATATGCAAATAGCCACATCCAATTGTAAATGCAAAAATTAACATTGAAATTTATGTATTGACTCTGTCTCTATTTGATCCTAACATGTAATAGAATTTAAAAAAATTAGGTAACTGATAAAAAAATCTTGTGTTTAGAAATACGTAAATTTATTTATGATTACAAAATTGCCAAGGAAACAAAAATTTTTATTTCATATGAGCAGGCAATACAGGAAATATGTGATTATGTGAGGTTATGATTTGATGACAGAAATCCTCAATGCCAACATATATCAATTTCTTTATAATTTTTACAATGTTATGAGAAAAGAAATTTATATTTATATTTCCATCAAAAAATCTAAATCAGTTACATGTCCCTCATCCTAATCGTACTTAATGTATTCTATAATCCTTCTTGTACTCTAAGCAAACTTTTCTCTAGTTTTTTATGCTTACCGAAAAGTCAAGTGGAGAACACTCCTTTTTTTAAATATTGGATTTAAAAATATATATTTTGTTCATAAAAGAAATGTAAAATCCACGCCAACAAGTGATTGTTAAAATTTGTTTTGAAATTAATTATTCAATGCATTTTGATTTTAGACCAAAGTATCAATACAGAAAATATATTTATAAAAGGTCACCATGATAGCGAGTAAAGCGGTTACTTTTCTACAAATTATTCAAAATTTTCCAGTCAACAGGAAATATTTTAGTAAAAATCAAATACATAAATCAATAAAATACAATTTGGTCAAAAAGTAATAATTTATTTTATAAAATGTAGATATTTTATTCTGAATATAATACAAAGTGATCCAAAAATAAGACGGAAAGTTTTTTTTATATAGTTTTTATATGACAGTTCAAATAAAATAAATTGTTAATAACAATATCATATCAAATATTTAAATCGTTAATTACCTAACGGCCGGCCCTTTATGTGATATAATCTTATAATTATACATTACAATACATAAAAAATATTTTATGGAATGGATGAAATCATTTTGAGGCCACCCGGTAAATACAAATTAAGTTTTGCATAAAAGACTTTTCTTTTAAAGTAATGGTTTCTTGGTAAATGGGTTCGACCTTGCTTGGAAACGCGCAAATAAATGACGTTGGATGTTTAATTTTTTATTTACAAAATTTGCAGGTTCTGGAAAAAATATTTTAAATTATAAACAACTAGTATTTTAAATACAGACATGTGAGGCCCATAAGCCTTAACTGACTTAACCGTCTGAAAATTCATACTTAAGCTTTTAACAAGAATTGCGAGGTCCCTGTAATTTTTGGCCAAAATCCACCAATTTTATTAGTTAGGTTTTTCGATTTTAAATTAGTAAAAAAAAATGTTTTAAATAAATTTGTAACAAATTTTGTTTTTGTTGTTTTTACAAATATTACTTTTTAAGAAAATTTATGAAAGAAGTCGTGTGGTGATCACACCTAATTTTTTTAAACCTGCTTTTCAGTTACGATTTTACTTTCTTTTACATTCTAAAAAAAAAAAAGATTTTCGAAGTGGTGTCTGTGTTCTCCCTATAGGGAATTAACTTTAAAAGAGACGCCGTCTAGCGGTAGATCGTGAACTAACTCGAGTCGGTAGATATTCATTGTATTCATCTTATGACAAATAAGTGTTTTAATTATTAAATTTTAAATATTTTTGTGTGAAAACACACAAAAATACTCCTTACATTTGCTTCTAACCTGTAAATATTACTGAATGATACCGATTAAAGTGTCCTTTGACAGATTGATCGCAGCGCCACCACTAGGTTAAGTTAATTTCCAATAGCCCCGACGAAAATTTTAGCTTCTGGCAACCCTGGTTATGTGTCAGCTGCAAATTTTTAATATACGTGTGTCTCAAAAATTAACAAAAAAAATTACAGCAATTAAATTTCTTTAAATTTAACTGAAAATATTTTTAATAAATGCCAATCTTAGTCCTAAATATTTTTAACACCCGCTATAAAAGCATTAAAATTTGTATTACCAACCTTAAATTTAGCTTGTTTACGTTGGGGATATTAATGCTAAAAAAATAGAAGTATTGTAGGAAATAATGTAAACAATATTTCTTATTAATGAAATCGAAAAATCCGCGTTCAAATTTTGTTAACCAAGTTTCCATTGACCATAATTTGCCAAAAAAATGTTTTTATAAAATGACCAACATGGTCTTAATAATTTTTGAACACTCTTTATAAAAAACGTGCATACCAACATTAAATTTTGTTATAATTTAAGTTGGTAGTTAAAAAATTTAAAAGAATGCCCAGATGTAGGTAATTATTACCATCATTTTTTCTTATTAATGGAGACGAAGAAATGCCAAATAAAACGTTAAAATTTTGCATGTTTGTGTAACAATAGTTTACATAAATACAAACTTCATATATTCGGGAATTCAAACTAAAAAAAAAAAAAAAATAACTTTTTGTGTTAGAAATAAGACTAAAACATTTTTTAATCGTGGTTATTGCACGTACATTTATAAGAGTAAAAAATAATACAAATTTAGTCCAGTCTCAATGTTTATAAATCATGCACCTCGCCGATCAATGTTGAAGAGGTTAAGTGTTGTTCTAATTTATATTATAGCGCAACTATACATTCAAAAATTAAGTTGGTACTTAGTAAACAATAGAAATATTAACAAAATCTCCTAACCTTGTCATTGCAAGCGTCGTACGGTCATCAAATATTTTGTTAAAATATAATGAAATTAGCTATAATAGTTTAGTACTACTTTACTTATTAAAAACGAAATAATCTTCAAGAAACGACGAACTTCTGACAAAAAGGTAAACAATTTTATAATTCTTTCTTTAACCCTCTAAGCCCGCGTTCAGAGCATAGGGCTTCACGAAACTTTTCCATTTTTTTATCTTTTGCTTCAATTTTTATTTATTTCAAAATTTCTGAAGATCTGTATTAAATAATACAAGAAATAATGGAAATATTTTAATAATACAAGAAATGATGGCAATATTTTAATAATTAAGGAATTTTAAATGAAAAAATTAAAAATTAGACACTATGTGGAGTGACTCAAACCTAAAAATAGTCTCTTATGTTATGAGGATTACCATTTGGGGCCCAGTACAGTACTTATAGGAGCCCCTACTGGGGTGCAGCCCCTCTGGCAGTGTACGAGGGGACTTTATACTACCGTCAGGCAAGCGCTAGGGTTGAAAGGTACCCCAGCCCGTCAGCCGAGCGCTATATCTCTAAATCATGCAGAGAACTCCAAAATGTTCGTTCAAATTTTCCCTCCCATCACACTTTAAACTTATAGAAGAAATTTTGAATAAATACATTAATAATATAATTTATGTTTACTACGAATAGATAATTATGTACGTATAATACAAAACGCCGAATACAATCATATATAAATTTATGCACATTTATGCAAAAATTTATGTAATACGTCTCCAAATATATAAATAAACATCACACACTGACCTAGTGTAACGTGTAACGATTTGTTATTCAATCACTCATTAATAAAATTTATTATTTAAAAATAGTTTGTTAAAAACTTGATGTAATTATTAATTATGACTTTGTTTTAATTCATATGTTTGGTCCCATTGGCGTAACGATGGGAGGCATGGGCGCCATAATCAATGAAATTTAATAATTAAGCTTTATGATTTAAACATCAATTTTGCAGTTCAAACAAAATTTCATAATATCAAATATTAATGTAGCATTAGAAAAAATTATCTAAATTTTAAAAAAAATTACTCGTTGTGTGGCCTTATTTTCCGGAGAAAATGCAAAGCCTTAAATGTATATTTTTTTTTATTTGCAATGATTTTGGTTTTATACTATGTGGACCGGCTGACTCTAAGTTTTGAATCTTGAGTTTTAAGGACACACGTCTCTGCTGAAATGCGACACCAAGTATGTAGCTTACTTTTTATATATGTGCTTATTTTCCATGCAAAATATCACCCTAACCAGATTTCCCCACTTCACATACTTTCTAGATACGCCACTGGCTGATGATAAAATAATTCTCATTATTATGCAAGTAAATTTTGCTGCGTGTGGTATTTTACCGATATTAAATTTTAATTAGATCCCACTGTTTTAGATGCTCTGTCTAAAACAAGGGTAGCTACTATAAGAGGGGGAATATATGAGGGCGCGTGCGCGTAAAACATTATATTTTTAACAAACAATTTTAACAAAAATGAAATTCCCCAATATATCGCGCTATTCGTAAGAAGGCAAATGATTTTGTTGTCGCGCAATAAACATTTTAAGGATTTTTTTTCAGCGTCTTCCAACTGATAACGCAGAGAAATAAGAAGCATATAAATTCAGGGTATCATTTGTCATTTTGTAATATCACGTGGCGTGCTCAAACTCTGTTGCTTCATGAGAGGGTATTTGCGAAAGGAGGGAGAAATAAAATTACAAAGCGAAAACGTTATAAAAAAAACCTCCCTACAAAAGTGTGACGGGGAAAATTCTCCGCTCACTTTCTACGGATATAACGTACGTCGGTTGTGAATGAGTTTTATGTTGCCCCGTAGATTCGAAGTTCGTCATATTATATTATTACGCTTCATTGTCGGGGCTCCTTTTTTAAGTTTTTCCCTCTTTACTGTCATGCTTAGTGGCAGTTAAGTTGTTCTCTTGCAATTCACGATTTAAGTTTTACAACCAACATTCCTAAATTTGGTAAATTTTTATTAGTTGGTACACTAATATATTATACGATAAACAAATGACGGGTTAAATTTTAATTTCAGCACTTAATTGCTTACATACTAATTACTAATTTTGAGTTTTAATATCTGTCAAACTAATATTAAAATTTCTTAAGGCACTGACAGCGCTGACGCTATTTTCTTTGCTTGTTAACCTTAAAATGAAAATAACGCAAATACATTCAGTGTAAAGCAATTTAATTTTCATAGCGCAGTAAAACTTTGTTAATCGTGTTTGTTTTGATGCGCATTTAATGCGGCTGCAAAACATAACCTCAAAATTATATTTTTCTAACCCTACTTTTCAAACTTGTTATTTGAAATGTTGTTTTGATATTTATTTCACTTTGCTCATTTGGTAATTCAGATCATAATGGCCATATCATATAGGGCTTGAGTCTTTTTTTAAGTTATTCGTTTTGCTTATAATCCTTAAAGTCAAAAAAATGTCAAACTTGTAAATAACTTCTTAACTACAAATTTTTTGTTTTTTTGTTTTTTTGGATTTATTTGAATATATAATTTTAATTTTGACACTATCAAGATTTTTCACAATTATATTTTATTTTTGACATTCCTTTTTCGATATTTGACATTTATTTACATTTTGAAACATACTTTTTACATTTTTAATCAAATGTTTGACATTTTTATTTAAATTTTGGACATCTTACTTCGAATTTTGAACTTTATTTCTGATTTTTGAATATGCATTTAAATTTTTGGATTTATTTAAGGATTTTTAATTACCAACTAAACGAAAGTATGGTAACCACAAAATGTTGCAATGACTTTAATATTATTATTATTGACAGCCTGGTTGGTTCTTGCATTTTGCAATTCTTATCAGCTAATAATTGAAGACATTTAGTATTGTTTCTGTCAAAAGTGACAGATATGTCACAAATTCGTAAATAAAAGTTGTTGATCACACCTTCATTTTTAATATCATTACAAAGATTTTTAACATAATTTTTTGTTTTGGACTTTATTTGCGCATCTTGATATTTTTTGACTTTCTTATTTTTTTGACCATTCTCTTTGACGTTTAATTTTTTGGTTTTTTTTAATTTTTTGCCATTCTTTAATTTTATTTTATGAGAAAGATGTCAAACACCTTTGTTTCCATTTTAACATATTTTTCGATATTTAGAACCCTTATTCTGATTTAAATCTGATAAATTTAACACATGAAAATTTTCTGTCCAAGCTGAACTCCGATTCTGACTTGAAATATTTATTTGAACTCCGAATCCAACTCTACAATAATTTTTTTCTAGGCATTTATTTAACAAAACAAGAACTTCAATAATTAGCCTAAACGACTCCACGAATACATTAAGTCGTCTTTTGTTTTCACTATTTTCAAACTTCAAGTTACTCTAATTATATTAATTAATTTGAACGCTACTGTCATTAATTTATTAACCTAATCCCAATGATAAATGACAACTCTGTGCCCGGGGATCGAACTCGGGAATCTATGATCTCTACCACTAAACCACTAGACTGTTCTAATATAATTATTTTTTTAATTTTTCTAGAAGTTTAAATTATTTTAATATATTAGAATAAAAAATCAAAGTCATATAAAAAACTTACTTTTCTCGTAGCGTGCTTTAAAATCCTTTCAGATATTTTTAAAGGAAATTTTGAAATTTTAATGCCAACAGTTGGTAGGCGCGCATAAATCAATGACAATTCATCAATCATTTAAGTGAGTTAAGATTTATATTTTTTTTAATAAAATGACCTAAAAATATTTATCGCAGATTTTAAGTGTTGTAAAAATTGAAAACTATGGAGGTGTGGTCATCACTCGACTTTCTTTTAATTTTTTTTTAAATATATAAAAACAAATTTTGTTTCAAATTTTAATTTAAACACTTTTGCAGAGTTGATGGTTTTTGGCACTTGATAGTTTTTGAAATATTTGCAAAAAACCTAACCAATAAACTACCACCTTCGGTAGTTTGATTTCTACAAAAAAAAATGTAACCGCGCAATTTAAGTTGTACAATTTGAAATATTAAAAGCTTTGGATTGGTTAGTCCGCAAAGAACATAACTTTACTCCGGATAATTATATTAATTTTTTAATGAATTGCAAACTTGTTTAAAATACGATTTGCGTACGTAAACGCTCTGTAGCGGGGAGAATCAAACGCTTCTAAATAATTTAAAATCTTAAGATTGCCGCGCAGAGATATCACAAACAAAAAAAATGAGAACAACTAAAATGAAGATGCCAAGATATATAAAAGGCATTACACTTAGATATAGAATAAAGAACGATAGAACTGGGGACCCGTGAGATGGACAAGAGCACTGGTCCGTTTTTGAAAGGATTACGTTGACGGAATGGGCCTAGATGGAATAGCAAAATGGACGAAGACCCTAAACCAGCTACCAAAGCACCAGTACGTTGGTTAGTACGAAATCTGAACCTCACATTAGGAAAGATGACAGAACCGACAGGAGGGTGTCTTTCTACAAAAAGAAGAAGATTATCATTGGTTCAAAACCGAAGGTAAATTGGGCAAAGACTCATGTATGTATGTAATTTATGGCTTTTATGCGATCTACCCTTGGTAGATGGTATTGATTTTAAATGGTTGCAATTTTTCGCTAGTTTCAAAATTGCTTCAACTAAATGGTTGCAATTTTTTCCTAGTTTTAAAATTGCTTGAACTAAATGCTTGGCAAAGTTGATGTTGACAAAAATCTCGTCCCGCAATTTAATTTTCATGGCATACTAAAAAGTTATTGTGTTGTTTGAAAATAAAGGAAAATTGCTTAAAAATAACTATTTTGTGAAAATTCCTAGGCGTTTAGAGGTTTTTGGCTTCACGATAAATTTTACCACTATGGTGGCGAGTCCCGTAAAAATCTAGATAAATGTTAAAACTCTGTCTAAGCTGCATCAAATATTTATCTGAATTTTTGTCTGATCTGTCAAAATTGAACGATTTTCATCAAAATTTGGTTATTTTAGTTTTAGCGTCAAATTCAAACCATCAAATTTAAAAGGTTTTGGTTTAAATTATGATAATTTTAGTCAAATTTGAACGATTATTATTAAAATTTTGATGATTTTGGGTAAAATTATGAAAAATTTTAGCAATTGATAACAAATATTAATATATTTGCTTAAAATATAAAAAAATATAAAAAAGACTTTGTTGGTTTTGGTGAAATAAGTATGATTTTAGTCTTAAATTGAAATATTTTAATTTAAATTTTTTATGATTTTGGTCAAATTTGAACGATTTTCGTCAATTATTTTATTTGAAATAAAAAATTTAACAACTATTTATTAATTATTTATGTTTTGCATGTTATTTCTTGTTTTTGCGTTGGCAAAAGTTAGTTATTTAATATTAGTGACATCGCAGCCTAAATAGTACTATTTTTAAATCAGTGGCGCACTAACTAGAATAAATATATCCCAATATGTATTAATTAAATCCATTATCGTAACCTTATTATAATATTTATAATTCTAATTATAAAATTAAGTAAACACTGATAGAACATTTTTTCTTTTGTTTGTAAGAAATGTATTGACGGAAGATACGCCACTGGTTATTTTAATTGATGAGTTGGCAAGCGAAAAAGTGTACAATTTCTAGAAGGGTATGATAAATACAGGGCTTTTTGTATTGTTGAATAAAAACAATTTATTGCAAATGATAATTTTGCCTTGGCATAAAAGGAGAATTAATATAGAGATAGAGCGAAAACTGACTAAACAAAGTTTAAAATTTTCCCTCGCTCAAAGCTATTTTCCCCATTAATTTTCTCTGGTAAGGGAACAAAGTTCAAAACGGCCCAAAAATATATTCCGAACCCTCGCTGTTACCAATTTACGAAGCGTGTTTTGTACAAAAAACTCCATCACGTCATGAAAAACAACGGATAAAAACAAGTCAGATTAAAAGAGGGGATATTACGTGGGGAACATTTTCTACTGGGATCAAGCACCGCATTTTGTTTTTGCCGGCTGTAACGTAGGCGCGTTGCTATGACAACGAGCCAATAGCGTTGCTGCCTCTCCCACTACCAAAATAAAAGCTCCTCGCAACATTACTCCGCTACATATTACATAAGACGAAACGAATTTTATTCTTATTTTAACACACGTTCATATGTGTGAATACTTTAATTATAAAAACCTTAAAAAAAGTCCTTATCTTATGGCTTTTTAATAAATATTTATATGTTTTAATTTTTTTTATAACATATTCCATCCACGCAACAAAGGGGGAGAGAGAGCGAGCATTCGCGCAGTTTTATCGCATTGGTTGCTCCTCCCCCTCAAAATATCCGATATCAATACTACCAACCCCCTTTGGACGAACAAAAAAGCACGTGGCGCGAATAATATAATTACTATTTTTTTTTTAAATATTAACAGATACAATAAAACGCGCTTTAGCGCGGCAAATATTAAATTTAAAAATAATTACACAAAATGAAACATAAAATGTAGGAAGAATATTTTAAATATAAATAATATAGGAGTTGTACCACTCAAATAATGTGTACATATTTAGAAAAATTAAATATATATGTTGGTACCGTGACATAAGATGCGGGTAAACCACTTAAATTATTTTCTTAATTGTATTTTGGAACATGAGATAAAATCGCGTTTGAAATACGCGTAGGAAGATGTAATTTACGCCCCTACAACCGAACATTGGAGCAAAATAATTGATTCAGTTATTGATAAAACATAATGACAGTAACGGTAAGACCACGTGTATGTACATTCTAACAAGTGAAGATAGCTGCGTCATATGACCATCGCAGCAGCATCTTAAATTGTGTTTTTTTTTTCTTTGCTTATTTCCAGCTACGTCAGTCAGTATCTTTGCACTCCTGCTGGAGAAAAGTTCAGTCTATGGCCTTCTTTTATTAGACTCAAGCTAAAAATATACGCGCTCGTAAGCAGTCGGCTACGATCGTCAAACACTTGCTCCGTTCGTTATTTGCCAAGCTGAATTTCTCTTATCTTGTTGTTGAGGCCCAGGCAGGGGATAACGAATAAAGGCGCTGTTCGCTTGCTCCGTCTGTATTTTATATGAATGGGTAGAGGAATATGACCTTTTAAAGCGCATTGCGCAGAAATATGCTCGCTCATTCGAAATAGCTGCCTGCGACTCTCCTCCACAAAAAATCAACTGAATCATACATGAAATGTTCCATATAGGTTATGTACTGAAATTGAAATTAGCTAGCGCACAAAATGTTACAAAAAAAGACAATAATATGTAACTGCGTGTAAATTTTCTCCTGCTTCGTTCCACTCGAGACAATGCGCGCTGAGAATTAAAAATTGGTTGCTTGGCCATGGCCTAAAAAAACTATTCCAATAACAACTTGTATCAAATTTAGCATGCGATTTGTTTGGAAGCTTTCGAAAATTTCGCAGTAGAATTTCATTGAGTATAAGTAGAGTTGGTTGCATTTGTCTATTGATCACCGCTAACAATAGATGGTGTGTAAGAAACATGTTTTTCTACATAACCTGAGTAACCCTAGACATGACAATTGCAAGGTTTGGCGCGTGCTGACTGTCACTTGTCGGCACGGACTACTAGATTAGTGGTACACACGTGAGCAACCGATAATGCAATAAAAACAGCGGGAGGGGCGCCACCACGTGCTCTGGACCCAATCGCCGCTATCGGAAGTGTGACATTACCTGCTCCTTCATTCATATCAGCTGAGATAGGTCAGTTCTCTACCGATTGATTGATGGATCGTCATTTAAAGCTTTATGACGTTTTTATTAGCTACCAATTATTTCCGGAGCATGTGCCGTGTTATTTATTTACGACTCATCAATATTTCATGGTCTCAACAATAATACTCTAACACCGGTCCACTTACGCATCTCTTTTACTATTCCTAATCTTTACTACTTCCCGTACGCGTACGTGAATTTCATAGGTGGTTTGTTCGCCAGTGTTGCCCATAAAAATGACAATAATATATAAGCATTGAAAAGTATTATTAGGTGAAAAAAAATCTGGTCCTGAGTGGAAGGTTTCATTTATCCTTGTGGTAAGACTATAATTTTTATCTCTCAGTACCTGGAAATCGAACCCGGGATCTTTTAATATTTTGTGCTTCATTATTGAGCCACTATGACTTACTATTTTTTACTTCTACACTTTTTTTATTCCATATGTAATAGTACCTATAACGAGTGTTACAAAATGTCAATAAATTAATCGTGAATTTCGTCTATAGCTTATAAAATGTCAAATGAAAGGTAAAATTTAGCATTCCAACTTTTTATTTATTAACACAAAAGTAAAAACTTGGTTCAAAAGTAGGGTTTTTCGGGGTTGTCAGGTTTATCAAAACTAGTAATACTTTCAAATTGCATTTTTTGCACGCGTTAACTAACTAGTGTCGTTCTATGAGTAGTCGGGAAAGTCTTAACGACGAATAAGTTCTGAAGCGGTACAAAGGAAAGGATGCAGTCATCGATGCAAGATTTTCATCCTGTTTGGAAATACCTTGAAAATTGGCTTTTTCTGCAACTGTCCTTTTTAACTTTCTTCACACCTCTTTCCAGCACTTTCTTGCATAAATTATGATTTTCACAAATTTGGTAACCCTTGACAGTCACTAAAATTAAAAAAAAGTTTCAAAAATCCTGGATTAATAATTTTTTTAAATTTTGACTAATAATGTTTTAGGAAACTTGAAGACAGAACAAAACTGTTTACATGCATTACACCCAGTGTTATTCGTCATTAAAAAATTGAATAAAAATCATAAAAATCAAAGTACATAATATATTCAAGTTTGAAGTATAAGGTAAATTTTTAATTGCGTGCATGTAACGAGCATTATGGAATCTACCAGCCAAAATAAATTCTTTAGATGTATTCAGATCTTTTTTGCACACCCGTTATTAGATGTCTTTAAATATTTAAACTATAATCTTAAAAATCCAAGATGAGTAAGTCACAAGTAAAAATAATTAAATTTTTCATTAGGTATGTCATGATCGTGGTTCGTAGCACATACGGTATGTGCTACGAGCTACGATTATCTTAAAAACGAAAACACATGTTTTAATATTAATATTTAAATAAAAATCGTACAAAAGAAAAAATTTAATTGGGTAAATGCTACGAGCTACGATCATCATGAAAGCCATTAGGTATATTAAACGTATTAACGTAAATTCTAAATTAGTATTATTAAAAAAAAAAAAGTAAATTTTTAACTGGGTGCTACGAGCCATCATCACCACGAAAATTATTAAATAGAGCAAATGTTTTTTAAGCATTAGTTTTTTGAACACCCGATATTAAAAGTCTTCAAATATTTAAAATAAATCTTAAAAATCTAAGGCGATTCAAGTAACAAGTGGAAAATTTTCAATATGGTACGCTTAATAATAAAAACCTTATATTTTTTTGAACACCCTTTAAATATTTTAATTATAATCTTTAAAATCCAAAATTATTAAAGTGTCAATCAAGAACTAAATTTTTAATTTGGTATGTGCTACGTGCTACGCTTAACATGAAAGCTGCGCCAGATGTTTTATTATGCATTAGTAGAATTTTTTTTGATCACCCGTTATTTAAGTAAATTATTTTTCCATAAAAAGATCTCCATGCCGCTGGTAAATTATCATTTAATGCATATTTAAGCACCATCAAACAACCTAACCTATATTTATTCAAAAATAGAATTCAATTCCAAAATTTTTTTGTTTTCAGCTACATTATTAGACAAAATTAAAGTCACTAAAAGGCTTTTTAGTCAGACAAAAGCCAAAACAAAATTTTTAGGTTTTAACCAGATTTTAAAAGTTTTTTATATACGTTTTCTAGATGAGAAAAAAATCGAACCGTTTTAGGTTGGTATGTAACGCGCATGGGATCAATAAAAACGACAAGAGTGTTTTTGCGAAAACTCCAACAACAAAAAGCTTTGCCATATTAACAATGCCATCTATTTTTATCTAATTTGTATATGCGATACGTGAAGCACGGCGAACGTAGAATTATTGAATGGAATCCCTGTCATTCTGATGTGTAAAGCGGTTGTTACGCCCACCGTCGTCATAGCAACGACACCAAGCCGCGTTATTAGAACCGCTACTTTAGTACCACATAAACAATCAATATACTTATGGATCACTGTTTATAACAAATATCGCGCGCGTTATTAAAGTTTCAATTTTTAGCGCGCTCTTTTAACAAACCAATGTTTAATTGAGCGCGCGCGCACGCGCTTTTGTTAAATTCAAAAAATTTCAATGCATATTTCAACTTAGTTCCGTCTAGAGAGTAAACGGTAAAGGTGTAGAACTGTAGAGACTAGAAAGCAGGCCAAGTCAAATGCGCACGTTTGTAATAAGAATGTTTTTAAGTTCCGCTATATTTTAAGGTTATAGTTGTAGGAGGGAGGAGCAACAATTCCACGAACTTATAATTTATGAAATTAGCTTCACTAAAAAAATATGTTTTTAACGGTTTTAATTGGCTTAAAAATTAAAATTATTTTACGCAAAATTTGAGTATAATGTTGAGCCAATAATATTGACACCGTGAACGTCAGTCAAAATTGTGAAAATGAAAGAGCGCGCGGCGCAAAAATTTATATTGGCAAAAAATTCGGAGTA
Organism: Gymnusa sp. GC000175; assembly: GCA_030264735.1. Lineage (NCBI taxonomy): Eukaryota > Metazoa > Arthropoda > Insecta > Coleoptera > Staphylinidae > Gymnusa > Gymnusa sp. GC000175. Next base: position 23,548 of record JARJDX010088569.1, read on the forward strand.
AAAAATATATAAGGTAGAGCGTCGTAAACAGCAAACTGTCTGTGTGGCGCCTTCCCCCACCATTTTCCCGTCTTGGACTGCAAGACAAATGTCCAATCGTGCAGGCAAATATTGCAGCACGAATCGTCGCGCAGCGACACGACGCAAGCCGACCACTACATTTGGTCGACTGTACATAAAACCATTTCAATGCTTCGCGATCCCGCTCGTTTCAAAACAAAACACATGCGGAGATAGCATAGGTAACTAGATTGAGTTTGACAGTTGTCACGTGGAATGAAAAACTCAAAGAACCTAACAGAAAAGTGTACTTTTTCACGTGAAAACTACAATGATTGGGTGCAACAAGACCAAGCGCACAAAATCCAGTTAAGAAACGCGGCAAATAACGCATTTTTAACATGAAAAACAATTTTTAATTTTGCGCCAAAGCGCTTTAATATTGCAGACGCGCTTTTTCAAGTTTTAGGCACTTTTTAACGTTAATTGGAACATGTTTTTAGATGAAATTTGATGATTTTTTTTTATACAAAAATTATGTTGTGTGTTACGACTTACCTGAGATTCAGACCACATGTTTAATTTGGGCCGAGGGTTGTCATTGTTGCGTGGAGCAACATGCCGAACGTAGAACGCACTATCACATACAGTATGAACTAACACAGAGCGCTGCACAGTCTAAACAACGCTACAGTCGCGCTCAAGACCGGTCTGAGCCTCTCGGGCGTCCTCGAGCTTGCTCGGCCCACCTGCATACGAAAAGGTTAGGTTGGAAATATTCTAGCGGGCGAGTTTCAAAATTATGCTCTCGCGACTGTTTTCTATATTCAGCTTTACGACATGTAATTTTTAACATCGTATTTATACACGTTCCTGCATTCAAAATTCTTGTCTAGCCTTACACTAATAATTATTATATATTAATCCAGGATTTTAATCATCCACTGTTTCATCGGGATTAGCTTTCCTATTTAAAATCTGTTTGCTACTTCTGTACTCGGAATATTATTTTGCTTCGAGAAATTTGTTCAGCTCGCTACAACAACCTTCGCGTAACACACTCCTCGCATTCATTGGATCCTGGTACTATAAAATCAACTCAAACAAAATTTATACCAATGTTTTAAACAAAAAAACAACCAAAAAATTTTGGATGAAACAATTATAATATAAATTTTCGAAGAATTTTAAAATTTTTAAAACCAAATTTCAAATCTATTTATATTTCCTATCTTTTTGAACATTCAATTTTCAGAAAAACACTAACCTCAACCTCAAGTTTTAAAAGCATCTAGCCTACATTTCAAATATGATGATAGTATTTATAAAATACTATTTTGGATTTTTATATTTGAATTAGTTGGTCGTTTTGCCACAGGTGTAATATTTATGAAAATCACCTGTCCCATTACTACATACCCTGGAAGATTTTAAAATGTCTCATGGGCTTTTATACACCATAACGAGCAAGTATTTGATGACTCCACTTTATTAATGTTTATTTGTTTGGTGATTCCATACTTGTGACTGCTAATGGTGATTCATCAAATTTACATGTTCAAATTTCCACATACTCTCTTCGTGGACCGCAGTTTTTAAATCTTGTAAATTTTCTATAGGATGATTTGGAATTTTTACATATAATAATTGCAATTGTGTTAATAAAAAATCTGAAATTTTAGTGATAGGACGTGAGCACAAATTCAGGTTTTGTTGGTGATTTCTTCAAAGAAACCATTTTTAGCGCATTAATGTTTTGGCTAGAAAAAAACTAAAATTATATTTTAACACGTAAGGCTTTACGACACGTTGTAAATTGTTTTACCTTAAAAATGCTTCCTGTAATGGCGAGCGAAACGTTAATCAAATAACCAAAAAACTTTAGCCTGAAAGTAAAAAATTACAAAATTATATATTTTGCAACTGTGCACTTAATTAAAGAAATCTTGGCTCTTCGGCATTACATTATCGGAGGAAAAAAATGGAGGTGTGGTCACCACACTACTTTCACTTACGAATTTAAAATATTTCAGATACTTTTAATAGAAACATAACTATATTTCATTAATTATCAGCTAATTAGGTTGGCAGTATATCTCTGGAACTTCATTTTGTTGTAAAATTTATGTTGGAAATAACTCCGATAGTAACATCTGTCACTTTTGAATTTTATATAACCTATTTCATTAATTGTCAGCTGATTATAATGACAGTATGTCACTGCTACTTGATGGGCATAAATTCAATAAAACGTTTTTTAGTAACGAACAAGGATGAGTTCTTAAAAATGTTAAATTTTGAAAAAAAAATGATTATAACAAAATTTGTTGCATATTTAATTCTAAACACACTTAAACTTTTCTATAAAAATAGTTTTTGAAATATCTGCAAAAAAAAACGAAAAACCTAACGAATAAACTACCACTTGGTGGATTTCAGACGAAAGTCACTGAGATCTTTGTTGTTAAAGGCTTAAATATCAATTTCCAGGCCGATCAGTTTAGCAGTCTGGGCTGTAGAGAGGGCTGTAGAGAGGATCCACAAGACACCCAGGCAGACACCGCTTCGACTTTTTCTAAATGAGGGGAGTCAAAAATGGATATTACCGGAAAAATATAGATTTAGAAAATTTTTGCGATTACTATACTTTCATTTACTTCATAAATGAAAGTAAAAAACGAAATTTTTATTAAAGTCACTAAAATACCAATTATTATTTGTCCAAACTTTCCATTAGGGATAAATGCGATTACAACATTTTGTTTATACCCACTTACTGAGTAATGCAAAGAGAAAGCGGCGGTAATTTTGGAAATTTGCGAGTTTTCAGAGAAAATTTATGCCTTCATCGTTACGAATGGATTTAATTAGGAGAAGCTAAAAAGGGATGGATTAATTATTTCAAAGCAAAATTCCTATGCTCCGATTATTAAGTCATGATAAAGAATTTCGTAATATTTTTGTGCCTGCTTGTAGTTTGCTTTGTATTACTTCTAGTACGTTAACCATATCGAAGTACCAGGTTCAATTCCAGGAGAGCACGTGGCCGCCACTTGTAAGTGCATATTGAAGAAATTTATAAATCATAGGTGTTGTATAACGACTTAAAGCTAATTTTATGTAATTGAAATAAAAAATGTAAAAGTTTCTATTATTATTATTATATTATTTTATAAAGGGTGAACAGAAAAAATTATGATTATTGGTCCTTTTTCGCTGCTACTTTTTTGGTGTATAATTTTTAGGGGTTACCAGCCTTATGTATTTCTTATGCTAATTTCTTCCACTGTGTCCATTTTGTCTTTTGCTTTATTTTTATTATTTATGTATTTTTTCATGTTCTTTGTGCGTTTGTTTCACGTGTTCAGACGTGTTCAGACACGTATTTATAGGTCTGTCTCTTTCTGTTCCTTTATACATTTTACTTTGTTTCTTCTTTGGTGATGACTGTGTATTCGTTTCTTAGTATGTGCCCAAGTCAGTTCCATTTCTGCTTCTTAATGATTACTCTGATTTTCTCCACATTACATCTCCTCAAGAATTCTTCGTTTAGTATTGTTACGGGGTAATATATTTTTAAAATCTTCGTAGATATTTGTTTACCAAAGTCTGCACTCTGTAGTAGTTTTAGAACTTTTGCTTTGTCCTTGATTTCGCTTTATACAGTGTCTCATTTTATTCTGAACAGAGGAATATCAAGCGACAAAATGTTATTAAAAACGTTTAGAGTTTGAGAGGGACATCCGATTTTGTCAAAATATTTCCATCCCCTACCCCAAGTGGGTGGGGAAAGCGATCAACTTTGAAATTTAAATGAAAACCCCAATTTTTTTATTGCAAATTCATATTTTACAAATAAAAATACATAACTTTTACTTGAAACTTTTTTTCTAATTACTATAACCATTTTTCTACTAACATATGCCATTTTTCAGGAATAAGGGCACTCAATTATACCAAAAATAAATTGAATAGAAGTGATAACCTCACAGGAATGCCTACGAGGCTTAAGAAATACACTTTCAATTAGAAGACACGAATGTGGCGGCAAATTTGAAATTTGAAATTTTTATTGCTGAATCAGATTCCATGCCCCACCTCAATGGGGGAAACTTTAAATTTTTATACGCAATCCTCCACTTTTTGTTACATATTCGGATTGTACAAAAAAAAACATCCTTTTGTAAACATCGTAGGTGGCGCTGTAATTACAGGAAAAAATTATCGCAATAATTGTTTTTTCTGCGATTGCAGCGCCTCCCACGATGGTTAAAAGAAAAGAGTTACATGTAAAAGTTATGTTTTTTCTCCGTAGAATCTAAATCTGCAATAAAAATGGGGGCTCCTAACAATAATTTCATTTTAGTCTTATTAAAAAGCCCTTTTAAAAATTTTTAAATAGATGTTTTTGATTTTTTCATTGAAAGTGTATTTGAACGATTTCAGACTTTTTGTTCACCCTGTATTGAACATTATTAATTTATAATATTTTTATAAGAATTAAGGGGATATTATTTTCCAAAATGTTTTTATAAACTATCGTGGATATTACAACAAAAATTAAAATTTTATATATCATAAAACTTACTCATCATAAATTATATATAGGGGGTCGCAAAAAAACAAAAACAAAAAATTGTCTGTAAATATTGAAATTATTATTAAAATCATTTATATAGTCATAAAAAGTCAATTATATTAAGAGCAGACAAAAAAAACAATATCCTTAATTTTCAGTTGTTAGTATTAGAGGCACGCTAGCACCTTAAAAATTGGTTTTCCTTGTGACGCAACACTTACCCTAATATTTACATTAAGAATGTGCTGATACCTACTTAAGAAAAACTGATACAGATTGACCAAGTCTAGCTGGCTGACAACTTGAAAGTGGGGGTGGTAGTGCTTGAAGTAAAGTACTGTACAGTCTCTGAAAAAGTATTTTTGCGCCCAAGGCCCGTGACACAATGCCAATTTTGATAGAGAATTTTTAAAATATTTTTTCTTATGCCAATATATACTGGTCAAGCTGTACATATGGGCGAAATTAAAGATTAATAATTACTTTATCATAGAAAAAGTGTTCTAATCGCCAAGAAAAAAGTTGAGATTTTAGTAGCAATATACCTTTTAGGGTCACCTGAACAAGAATTGAACAAAATTAAAAAAGGTTTCTCAAAAACCATTAAAAATATCACCACAAAAATTTTTATTTAAGCTTTTAACAACAATTGAAAGAGCCCAGTTACTTTTGGCTGAAATCCACCAACCGGAAGTGGTAGTTTATTGGTGAGGTTTTTCAGTTTTTTGCAAATATTTGAAAAACTATCAAGTTTATTGAAAAAAACAAAACTGTCTGGAAGTAAATTTGAAACAAATGTTGTTATCATTTTTTCAAAATTTTACAATGAAAACCTAATATTGAAAAAATTAAAAAGTACTTCACTATTTCAGTAA
>JARJDX010088583.1:0-12151 GCA_030264735.1 Gymnusa sp. GC000175
AAACATCAGAATTTGTTTCAAATTTAATTCTAGAAACTTTTGTACTCTTATGTTCTTTCCATAAACATGATAGATTTTAAAATACATATTTGAAAAAAATCGAAAAACCTCACCAATAAACTACCACTTCCGGTTTGGTTATTTCAGCCAAAATTAACTTGGCTCTTCCAACTATTGGTAAAAGCTTAAATATGATTTTTTGTGGTGATATCTTTAACAGTTTTTGAGAAACCTTTCCCACAAAAACGCGCCACACACATACATCCACACAGACTTTTTTAATTTTGGTCAATCCTTGTTCAGGGGACCATAAAAGGTGTATTGCCACTAAAATCTCAACTTTTTTTTTTGACGATTACAATACTTTATCTATGATAAAGTAAAAATGGTTGGAAATTTAAAACTCATAAATGAATTTTAAAAATCATAAATGATCTTTAAAATCATTGAATGATCTTTTAATTTTAAATATTATAAATGAAATTTGATGTTTGTAAATTATGAAAACTCTAATATAAAAAAATATTAACAAAGTACATAGAAAACAAACGGCACGTGTGTGTGGTGCAAATTAAGTGTGGAAAGCGCAAAAATTAATTATAAATCAATAATACTAGTTAAAAGAAGGGAGGTAATAAAAAGAGTAAGGAACATTAAGGTGTTTTGATTAATTAGGTAAATGTGCGTTACTTCATTTATGTTACGAGAAGGTGATCTAGCTCAGCTTGTGGACGCGATCATAAGAAATACAAAATAGATCTCTAACCAAAAGTCAACCTGCCAGTATACTACACTCAAAATAGCGTTGTCGGGTGTAGGAAATAAGCGTAAATAAAGAGAGAAGCTATAAAAAAGATTAATGGTAAGGAAAAGAGAAAAAGACAGTAGCAGAAGGAATAAAAGGCATAAAAGGCTATTGCAAAAATTTAAGAAGCTGAAGCAGAGCAAATAATGCAGAAGAGCTAAAGAAGAAACAAAACATAAAAGATTAAGAGTTAAAAAAAAGAAATAAAAACACTTCGTATAGTTGCACCAAAAAAAAAAGAGAAATATGGATTAGTTTTCATATAATTACATTCTTTAGTAATGAAAACACACGAAATGTTGCCAACCTCAAAATAAAGTACCCTTTCTTTAATTTAAAAAATTATATGAGATGGCAGCATGTTATAACCCGATTCCGAATATTTATAATGTTAAAATTACATTTCTTAAAAATATAATTATGAATGACAAATTTAATATTATAATGATCAATAACTATTTTATAAAGATCAAATATGTTTTTTAAGGTCACCTATAATATTTTTAAAAGATCATAACTATGTTTTTAAAGATCAAAACTAATTTTTAAAAGATTTTAAATAAATTTTAAAATATCAAAATACAATTTTTAAAGGATCATTTCAATTTAATTAAATATCAGGTAAATGCATGCTCTTTATTATTGAGCATGTATAAAGTTTATGCAACGGAACGGTTAAATAAAATTAATGTAAGCGGAAGTAAAGCAAAATAATTTTAAACATCTGCTTTTACCGAAATAGATATAAAACTTGACATATTCATATCTGATGTGGCATAGATAAAGTGCTCTATAATTAAGATATAATGCCAAAATCTGTGTATATTTGCAGGTTGGTGATTATGAGTACAATTTATTTTTATCGCCAGATATAAACATGACAAATGGATTACAGTGGTTCTACTTCCAATTGTCTAACATGGTACCTGGTGAAAGTTATACTTTAAATATCGTAAATTTTCAAAAAGTTAACAGCCAATTTAACTATGGCTTACAGCCAGTAATCTTTTCAGTAATTGATTATCTTATAAACGAAACAGGTAAGAAAATTGCGACAAGCGAAACAAATTGAAATTCATTTATCTTATCCAGGTTGGAAAAAAATTGGCGAAAAAGTCATGTATTTCGGTAATGAATACATCAATAAGGATAACGAAAAACAATTCCGCACTTTAAGCTTTAATCTCACTTTTCTTTATGGAAATGATTATTGCTATTTAGCATATCATTTTCCTTATACTTACACAAGACTGATGGTAATTATTCGCTTTGTCCCAGAATAAGCAATTAAAATAAAGCTTTAAAATGTTTTATAACGTAATCGGGGGGAATAAAATTTATTTTTTATAGACTATGGTGTTGCCGTTTTTATCCTGTAATGAAAATATTTATAGCCGTGTGGATAAATTATCAAGCACAGTTAATGGTTTTAATGAAGTTCCATTGCTTACTATTACAGCAGCTTTAAATAAAAATGAAAACTTTAGTATTCCTTTAGAAGTAAAAATAAAAAAATAATCAAAATGTTGTGTTAATAAATAATGTTTCCTTGCAGAAACGTCCTTTGGTTTTTTTATCAGCTAGAGTCCATCCTGGTGAAAGCAATTCTTCTTGGATAATGGATGGGATACTGCAATTCCTGCTGAATGCGCAAGATGAAAGAGCTGTTAAAGCTAGGGAACACTATATTTTTAAAATTATTCCCATGTTAAATCCTGAAGGAGTCATTTATGGCAAGTAAGTGAAAAACATATACCAGGTCTAGCCTTTTTGTATTTACGATTAATTTGTTTTTAATTGCATCTTCGAGATTTACCATTATAAAAAATAAGACTCTATTTACGACTTTATCGATGCGCAGATCTAGGCAAAGTAAATTGCCCATATCTCCCTTATTTCTTAACCAATCCAACTCCCGAAGAGCTCATTTTGAAGAAAAAGATCTAATTTAAGGTTATGAATACCAATTTAGTATTATAAAAATATTTTGAAAGAATTAACCAAAAATTACCGTAAAAAAATCATGTAAAAATGCCAAATTCGGGCAAATAACGGTATTTTCGTATTCAGCGACCCCAAATTAGGGTGAAAACATGTGTTTTAATGTTAATTTTTAAAATTTTATATTTTCTAACTATTTCAAAAAAAAAATTCTGAAAGGCTTATAGTTCCACTAGCTTAATTAAACAAAGTATGTTTTTATAACCAAAAGTGCCAGCTTTATAGAATTTTAAGCGGATTTTGGATAAGACACTTTTCAAGATACATCAAACCTTCTTTAAATTGCAATTTTTTAAATTGGAAAAATAAAAATATTCTCAAATGTAAAAACGCACTTTATTTACGTAATCTACGTCCTTATCTTGTGAGGAAAACGTTATTTTAAACAATTTTTAATTTTTACCATTTCTCACTCACTTGGATAACCAAAAAAGGAAGTAAGAATTTTTTCAGTTTTTCATTGAGGCGACGACCGAAGCAAATTCAAATATCCGTATTTTCAACAATTGACCCCCGAGAAGCTCATTTTCTAGCCAAAAAAATCTATTTTAATGCCGCGCAAACGGATTTTACATTTATTAAGAGGTAATTAAAAAAACTGCAAATTTATTAAATATTTTGGACAAAAGTTTGAAAAATTAAGTGAAAAATGCCCAAAATCCGGAAAATAAACATTTTTTTATTAAGCTACCCCAACTTAGGGTGTGTTTTTAGTTGAATTTCAAAAACTCCACATTTTTGACCTTTTCAAAAAGCAAAATTTTCACTTTTTAAGCTTTTTTAAGTCTCTTTGCTTTTCAACCAAATGGACCAAGGTACGCCGAAATTATAAAAGGCGTGTACAAAAAAACAACCGCGAGCATCAGATTTTACAAAGAGGTACGATATTCCCTATTAACGACGCTACTAGAATTTATGAGCAAGAACATAAACTGAAATAAACAAGATGTAAACATAAATGGCGAAAAATGTAACCATCTCAAGCTTGCAGATGATGTAGGTTTGATAGCTGACTGTTTTGGAGAAGCTTCACACATGCTAAAATTGCTACACTGCGCATCAGAGAAAAGATGAAAAGTAACAACCTACACATTTCTTGGACGTGAAATTTGCAATGGCCATGCCAATCAAACATTTGAGATCTTTAGTAGGATATGTCTAGCTTGGGCTGCTTTCGAATTACAAATTACGGAAAGTATTCAGAGTTTACCTCCCGGTATCGCTCAAACTAAAAATATACAACCATGAACCCCACTTGTTATAACTTTTGAAGAAAAAACTATAACTCCAACTGAGAAAATTATACATAAACTATTAGTATGACAAAGGGCAATGCTAAAAATATCAATTAAACCGAGTTCCAAACCATACCATCCGCTAACGAACAATATTACGAACGTAATCTTTGAAGTGAAACTATGCGGGTCAGGTTTCCAGAAGTGACAATAGTAGATGAATAAGACGCATCCTAGAATGGAGACCTAGAAATCAAGCAGCAAGAAACAGAGGACTCCAATGAGATGGAGAGTCGATATCAAGCGTATAAGCAGACACTGTGTGCAAATATCACAATATGGAGAGAGATCAAGACATATGTCCAGCAGCGGACTCAAATGGCTGCTTGATGATAATGTAAAAATACTTTTCGAGATGTAAGTTTTCTTACTTTCGGGGTTAAGTCGCGTATTTTTATTAGTTGTTGCCAACTTTTCACTCGCCGAATGTGTATGCCTATATAGGACGAAGAAAATAAGTGGGGATGGGAATTTAATGATGAAAACAAATATTTCCAGGTATTGGAGATTTCAAAACCAAGCTCGCGATTCAAGTTAAGAGAATTATTATGAATCCAAATGGCTTCGCAAACTTTACGCTTTTTATAATGAGGGATTGTAGATAATGACTTCAAATTAGTAAAATCAACAGCGCCTCAAAGGAATGCTCAGCGAGGGCTGAGCCGCAAATATTTTGAAGACGTACCGCCCGTTGATGTTTAATTATTCGTATTCTAATTTGCCGTTTGGTCCCGCCGAAATATTTTAAATCGCAATTAAGAAAACCTACTTGATAAATTCCCGGATTTGAAAGAAGAATTTTGTCCTTTTTCCGATTTGAAAATAATCTTTACATTATATTTGTGTTAAATTCGTCCGATTTTGTCTGTGTAGTTTTCTACATATGGTAAAAACGCCAAAGAAACAGGAGGGTCCGTTTTTTCTCGAGGTTTTTGATTTTTACTGATGACACGTGTCATCAGAAAAAACGAACCCTTCTGTTTCTATTTTAAAAAATTAAGAAGGGCGAAAAAAAGGAGGAAGAATGGATTCAATTGCCAGAATTGCAAAAATTGCAAGAGATAGAAAGTCCTTAAAAACCATTAATTTTTTTAATGAATCTATTTAAATATATAAAGGATGTATCGCATTTATTACCGTTAAAGATATCACCACAAACAAAATGCCATATTTATCATTTGTATCACTCCACTTAGATTTAATCAGGTTTTGCTTAAATTTGATCAAGGAAAACTAAAAGTTTATTTCATGTTCGAACATTATACATAATAATGCTATTGGAATGGAAAGATTAGCCGGTATTATGCACTGTTTGCCCAGGGGACGCCCGAATGCACTTATCGTACATTCTTCGAGGAGGCTCTTTCCTTATCCCCCAATTTAATTGAAAGGATATATTTTTAAAGTTGTTTTTTTATTAACTTTTATAGCGTTAATAACCACACGGAAATCACACATTTTAATTTTAAACTGACTTTAATAGTAGCGTTTGTTTTAAAGTCAAAAATGAATGTTAGTTGCCAAGCTGTATCAATAACAACTTGTGTTTGACGTGTTTCAAGTGTTTGACATTTTATATGCTTTTGAGTTTAAATTCAAGAAAAAAATTATTTATTTATCTATTTATAAAAATAAATAAGCAATAATATCATTTGTTTGTCATCCTAACAACGTAAAGTTATTATTAGTTTAGTTGCAAAATTAATTTTAAAACTTGATTCATTCTATTTTCGAGGCTTCATATTTTGAAACAAAATTTCGACCTATAAAAAAATAGCTTTTTCGTTTCAAATTTTATTGACTTTATGTTTGTTCATACAGATTTACTCTCTATAGAATAGGCTACATGTTTGCAGAATTAGTTTTCAAGAACAGGTTTCTGGAGAGTACGTCTTCTCAGATTTAATCTTTATCGGCTAGTTTTTTTTTGTTTCTATAGTACATATATGTTAATAAAAATATTTATCAGCCTATATATTATTAAAAATGTAAGAGATAAAGTTTTTAATGTGAGAAAAAAATATCACAGCTAACATGATGAACACAATTTAATTTTTTTTTAAAAAACTTGAACGTACATTATTTTTAATACTTGGATGTAGAATAATTTTTAAATATTTTGATTCATATATTTGTCTATAAGTTTTTTTTAATAAAAAGTACATTATAAATTTTGGAACAGTTTTAATCGATACTTATGCATAATTATTTTTTTATATATATTTTACATTTATTTTTAAAATGTTTTGAAACGAAACAGGATCTTTAAAAATTTCGGACGTACATAATTAATTTCTGAAGATTTTTGATCCATATATTTGCTTACAATTTAAATTTTTTTCTTTCCTTGAATGTTACATCAAAGTTTTATGAAGGTTGTGCAAACAAGTGTTATAAAATTTTCAGTTGCAGCTGTCTTAAAAAATTATATTTAAGTGTTAGTAGATAAATGTGATGTTACAAAAAAAACATAATTTTTCGTAGTTATATTAATTATTCTTTGGCATCCACTTCAAATCTTACGGTTTTTGATGTTGATTAGTAAAGCGATAAATTTTACTATCGTTGCCAAATTAGAATATTAAAAAATAACGGTTTTATAAGAACGGAACAAGTGTTGCTATTTATTTGCCAAAAAACACAGCACAATTACTAGTCTAATAAAAGCACGCATATGTGGGAGAAATTTTATTTCATACTTAAGCTTATTGAGTGAGTGCTAAATTTGATTAATGTACTTTACCATTTGAATTATAATTTTAGAATTTTTCATCTGCAATAAGTGCAAGCTCGCAATAGATTTACTTATCTGGATCAATCGCATTAAGCTGATGAAAAACTCGTTTCTTATCGTATTAAAGTTGAGTTCCAAGTTCTTTTCTTGCATAAACTAGTTTTTATGCTTGGATGTGCGGTCTTGCATTTGCGGATTATTTAAATTACTTCTTGGATATGTTATGAAATTAGTTTTGACTCTAACCTGATTATATTGATTTCGACTTAATTTTTAACTTTATTATTGCCTTATTTAATAACTCAGTTGTTGACTTAATTATTGAGTTAATTGTTATCATAATTAGTGACTTATTAGGTCCAAATTGTGCTTTAACTCGATATGATTACCATAGAGGCTCTTGAAGGCCGATGTAATACGATGCGTGGTCTATATCAGAAACAAGGTTCTAGTCCGAAATCTATCGAAAAATAATTGGTAAAATATAATTCGCGGAACTAGGTTCTAGGCCCAAAAAGTGCCTTACCTATAGGAAATTAATTGGTAAAATACGATTCGTGGTATATGTTGGAAACTAGGTACTAGGCCCAAATTGTGCCTGATTTATAGGAAAATAATTGGTAAAAACTATATTTTTTATTATAAAATGGGGATGAGTATGGAAGATAAATACAAATGATTACAAAAAGTAATTATTATTGCATATGAAATAATTATTCTTAAAGTTGTTACATCTAGAAATAAGGCACTAGTAATTATCTTACATGGAATGATGAAATGATGTACTTAATACTTAAAAATGATAAAAAAAAATGAAGTACATAAATATTATTAAATTAATGGACGGATTTAAAGGAACGCTCGTAAATGGTGACGGTTTCGGGTTCAATCGTGGAAGCGTATTCATGATCAGCATGGTCGTGATCCACGAGAGCAGCCGGGTCATCTTGTAATTCTACGCCATGGAAAGAGTCGTAGGGACCATTAGTAGATTGTTCCGATTCAACATCTCCATTTCCATGAGGTAGAACTGCTGCAGGAACATTCACGTCATCTTTAGCAATCTCATCTGCAGGGGGTGCAGTGGTAGAACGCAATTTGCTTATAAATTCATTTATGCCCATGTGATATTTGCTTTCTTCTTGTGCTGGTGGAGATGACGTGTATGGTCGTACAGTTGTTGTAGTTAATACTGGCCGCCTGTAAAGGAGCAATAAATCAAAAAAAATGCTTTAATGAGAAACAAGTCCTAAATTGCCCCGAGTACTAAGTACACCTTATAGTAAACTTTTTTAAATGTTTTCATAGATTATGTATGTGAGTGTATTAGGTTATCGCGTGATACTGTAGCTGCAGCTATATTATCATCATAACTGCATCAAAAACGAAAGCAAATACTCGTAGCAAGTGAACGCTAACTGTGCCGCTGCGGGTACATTGACTGCGTTCTCTAGAGCTATTTTAAGATAAGTATAATTATGACCGACCTTGAAATAACGTAAATACTAATACTTTTTTATTATCTTTGATGTACCTGCTTTCGAGAGTAGTTGTTTTGAAAGCTCTATAGTTAGCAAAATTACAGCAAAAAGCTCAAAACAATAATAACAATAATAATAAAGCTAAAAAGTTAAGAAGTTTTTAGTTCAAGCTTTAAATTAGTAAAAAATAGCCCTTCCACCATGCTACCTACCACCTGGGTCTGTAATTTGTTAAATGAGTATAATGTACAAGTGAAAGAGAAAAAAATGATTAAATTAGAACCCTAGGTGGGGTGCTGTGCGGGCTCACCTTCTTACCCCTGCGCGGAAGACACAGGAATGGATCCATAATTATAATAATAACAACGCGTTTGTTCGCATATAAAGTCCTTGATTTTCATGCAATCATCATCAGCCCATTCAAAAGTTGGCGATTTCATTGCCACACAACCATTGGCTGAACCGCTATCACTAAAATATACAAAAAACAAAAATAAAACTTAAAAATAAATAAAGAAACATAAAAATATATAAAAAACACAAAAGCGAATTTAAAAGTTTTAAATAACATAAAAAAATGAACATAATCAAAAAATGTATGCAATCAAAAATTTTTTACAATTAATAATGATGAACACAATCCAAAAATGTTTGTGATCAAAAACTGTTTGCATCAAAAATAAAGGCAATCGAAAAATGTATGCGATCTGATAATCGATATAATAAAAAAATGGATATTAGCCAAACACTATAGGAAATCAAAAATAATTAAAATCAAAATAATCGTATGAAATTTAAGTATGATCATGTGATTGCACAGAATATGATCAAAAAACATACGCAATCAAAAGATGATGTTGTGATTGCAAAATATATATGATTAAAATTGAATATAAACAAAATATTATTGTTCTGATAAAAAAATTAATATGATCAAAAAGTGTTTGCTGTAAAAATATCTATACAATTCGAAAATGGATATAATCAAAAAACATATACAATCAAATTATGTCGCCAATCTAAAAATAGATATGATCAAAAAATGTGTGCAATCGAAAAATGTATACAGTTCAAAAATGGATATGATCGAAAATGTATGATCAAAAAAAACAGAATTACAAAATATACAAATGTATAGTACCCAACTAAAAGTAATTGGAATTAAAAAATGTAGTCAATTAAAAAATGAACACAATCTAGAAATGAATAATAAAAACGAACAAAAATCCAAAAATTTATATGATTTCAAATTTTTTGCAATACCTTTCCCTAGCTGTTCTTTGTGGGCTAGTACTACCATTAGGAATATCCATAACTTCATCAGCAGAATCACTATTCTTTTTCATATAATTAAAAGTAGCATTAAATGGAAGCCCAGTACTCATCCAAAGGAACATATCAGTTCCTAACTTATTACCAGAAGTCCAAAAATCGTACTTGTAATATCCTAAAATTTACATTTTGTGTGCAATTACACCAATTACTCGGGCTTGATCAAATTTTTACCTGCGTTGCTTAAAAATTGAGTAATAGAATCAGCCTTTTCTCTCGTTTCAAATGAAGCTAATTGTAATCCTAACGATCTACAATATTGGTAAGCTAAATAATAATTCAATTCTGGTGCGTAGGGATTCATTCGGCTAACGAAGTATTGCACGCCATCTAGTTGTATGGTGGTAATTCTTTGTCCTAAAATTTGGCCTTAATAAATAACCTGTAATCACTTATTATGCAGGACGCGCATTTTGTGTACCTGCGCTAAAATTTTAATACTTCCTGAACCCAAGTTTATTGTTTAAAAAATGGGTTTTATATTCACGTTAATCATTTAATAAAGGGAACTTTAAAGCGTCAATGGCATGCTTGGCATATTTAATAATGTAATGCTTCCGCCAGTTTAAGCGCGACTGTTTAAAATTGAATTATTTATATGACCCTTAACATTATTTGAATATTATTATTATTATTACTGTTTGTACAATATTTAATAATATACTGTTACTGACAATATTTTATCGGAAAAAATAAACAATGCTAAGTCCAGTACTAGAATTCCAATAGATATTTCAGCGCGTCCCCGCTTGAAAGGGAGGCCTTCATATATTTTCACCCCTTCCTGCATTCAAAAATAATTTTTGGCTTACCATAGGATGATGTGATGCAAATAAATAATACAAGACTCGATAAAACACTGATCCTATGCATGGTTGTTATGTTGTTTAGTCTGTTGTTGGTGTTAGTAAAGAGTTTAATCGCGGACTAAAGAGCGTCCAGAGCAGCGCGTTGGTTTTGTGTCCATTTAGCCGGATATACCCCCTCCTACTCTCCTTTCAGCTTCTCTTCTTCAATTCTTCCAGAAGGTGTAATATTTTCAAACATCTTACTTGATTTTATCACAATGAAATACAGAGTCAATGTTACAAACATAAATTACTTTTTAATATTCATTACATCCATTTCGTCATCGACTCGGCCTCGACATTGACAATAAGCATTAAAGTTCAAAACCTTAACTTGCATTAACGACTTCTTTTTACCCAACACATATTCATATCTTTACAAACAATACAAAAATACAAATTACCACCCCCACATACAATTTTACATAATTACAAGAAAATTTGCACCTTACCCTAAGGGTAATATATTAATTATTTATTTATTCATATAATTGTTTATTCATTCATCATATGAAAAATGGTTTTTTTATTAAATATCGTATTAGAGCTTGCAAAAAAATTTAAATTATAGGGTTTCTACCTAATATATAAAATTAGGTAGACACCCACCTGTGTGGTATAATAGATGGTTAGGAAAGTTTGATTTATTAGGGTTAAATGAAATTATCAAAAAATGCTAAAATCTAATAAATGTAGATTAAAATGTCTCTTAAAAAATTTAAAAATTAATAAAATGCTTTGAGTTTGTATTGAAAATGTGATAAAAATATTTCAATATAATGAAAAGTGAAATGAAGAAAATTAAAATAATCATGGGTAAAAAAAAGAAAGTGAAAAAAAAAAGAAAAAAGAAGAAAGAAAACAGTAAAAAGATAAAATCTAAAAAGAAGAAAAGCAAAAAAATAAAAAGTATCTACTATCATACTGAGTTTTTTAAATGTTAAATTTTGAAAAAATGATAACAACAGAATTTATTGCAAATTTAATTCTAGACACTTTTGTACTTTTATGTTTTTTCCATAAACTTGATGGTTTTTTAAATATTTGCGAAAAACCGAAAAACCTCACCAATAAACTCCCACTTCCGGTTGGTGGATTTCAGCCAAAAGTAACTAGGCTCTTCCAATTATTGTTTAAAGCTTAAATATGAGTTTATGTGGTTATATCTTTAATAGTTTTTAAGAAACCCCTCAAAAACGCGCCAGACACACACACACACATCTACACAGACATTTTTTAATTTTGGTCAATTCTTATTTAGGGGACCCTAAAAGGTATATTGCCATTAAAATCTTAACTTTTTTTTGTCGATTACAATACTTCTTAAAGTTCTTTAAGACTTTTCAATCTTAATTTTTGCCTGGGTACTTTGTATAATCCCTTTACAATATTAATCCATTTATCTGGTATATGTAGACTTCTTATTGCCGGCCAAATCTTTTTTCTATTATTTATTATTATTTTTGTATACATGTGTAGCCTAAACGGGACCGTTGAGATTCTTCTCAACTTCTCAAATGGTAATTCAAAAAAATTTCTACAGTCCTTCTCGTCTCCTTTTTTATGTATAAAAGTAAGGTATGCTGCTCGAGGCCTGAGTGGCTACCGAGCGCGTCGGCAGGTGGCGGATAGCCGAATGTCCCAACGGGACAGCC
>JARJDX010088604.1:0-10686 GCA_030264735.1 Gymnusa sp. GC000175
AAATTCAGTGAGATAAGATACAGCAAAACCAATTGCAGAATAAGAAAAAGCAGAAAATTTAACGTCTTCTTGTATAATTTAAAAGTTTTCTTTCATTTGATTTCATCCTGAAAAAAAAAAATTTGAACGATTTTCAGTTGTCGCCGACGTAAATGTAGGTTAATCATTTACGTCGGCGACAACTGAAAATCGTTTATAGCAATTCAGTGAGACAAGATATATCAAAACCAATTTAAAATATGGAAAGGTAAATAATAGGAAATAAAACAACCATTTTACTAACATAAAATATATAAATACTTCCAAGTAGTTATAAACTACATACAAAGCAGCTGCAAACATTTTTAAAAGGACGGAACACACAATATAAAATCTTCATATAAAAGTTTTAGTTAAAATGGAGTGAAGCTGGCAATTGACGCAACAATTGATGTAGAGGTATAAGGCACAATCGTTGCATATTACCAGCTGTTGGAATGGCACTTTGGAATGTAAATTTAATCATTACAATAGAAAAAAAAAACAATAAAACATTGAATTGCAAAGGATTCAAAAAGCTGATAAAATGTTTGTATATCAATAAAAATTTCATTGCTCACAATATTCATCCTAAGGTTAAATAAAATTTTAAAAATTAATAAAATACTGTATGTACATGCTGATTAATTAAAAAACTTATCCATTAAGTACCTTTGTTTGATCAGAGTAAAATTTGCACTAAAAATATATCATAAAAAAAAATCTATAAAATTTAGTTTTCTCGTCGAGAAAATTTGTTTATCACATCCTCCTAGAGCTGGGTGGTAATAACAGATTTGCGAATTATTGTCGTCTCTGTTGTATTCACTTTTGAAACTGGAGCACTCACAATGTCTTGAGATACCAGCCATGGAGACAGATTACTCAGTTTGGGGTTAAGTGTAGTTTTAATACTATCGGAATCATATCCGTTTGGTACTACATTTTCTTCCTCATCCTCTTTCTAAAATTAAAAAACAAATAATAATCTTTTAGTACAATGTTATAATAAAGTATTGTAACACCCAAAAAAAAAAAATATTTTAGTGGAAATACATCTTTTAGGCGCTCCTGAACAAGATTTGAACAAACTTCTATACAACAGTACAACAGTTATTACTTTTATTTTTAAAAAGCATCTAATACACACTGATAGGGGTGGATGGTGGGTCTACATTTAAAAATGCAAAAAATACACACTAACAGGGGGTGGGCGGGAGTTCCATACAACAGTACATACAGCAATTATTACTTTTTTTCAAAACACCAACTAATACACACTCATAGGGGTGGGTGGGGGCTCTATACAACATTGTAAAATCAAGGGGTCAATTGGCTACTAGCGCCTTCCCGAACTGCGACCTTTTAGATCTATTGTTCAAGTCTATACAACATACATAGTTGCTGTTTTGAAAAAAGTAATAATTGCTGTATGTACTGTTGTATAGAACTGCCACCCACCCCCTGTTTGTGTGTATTTTTTGCATTTTTAAATAAAAAGTAATGATTGCTGAATGTACTGTTGTATAGACCCCCCACACGCCCCTATCAGTGTGTATTACTTGCTTTTTTAAATAAAAAGTAATAATTTCTGTATGTACTGTTGTATAGACCCCCCACCCATCCCTGTCAGTGTGTATTAGTTGCTTTTTTAAATAAACAGTAATAATTGTTCTATGTACTGTTGTATAGGACCCTCCACCCCCCCCCTATCAGTGTATTATTTGCTTTTTTAAATAAAAGTAATAATTTCTGTATGTACTGTTGAATAGACCACCCACCCCCCCGTCAATGTGTATTAGTTGCTTTTTTAAATAAAAAGTAATAATGGCTGAATGAACTGTTGTATAGACCCACCCCCTATCAGTGTGTATTTGTTGCTTTTTTAAATAAAAAGTAATAATTGGTGTATGTACTGTTGTATAGAACACCCACCCACCCCCAACAGTGTGTATGAATTGCTGTTTTGAAAAATGTATTAATTACTGTATGTACTGTTGTATAGACCCCCCCCAACCACCCCTATCAGTGTGTATTAGTTACTGTTTTTAAAGAGCATACATCAATTATTACTTTTTTCAAAACAGCAACTAATACACACTGATAGGGTAGGGGGGGTCTATACAACATACATACAGCAATTAATACTTTTTCTTCAAAATAGTAATAATACTTACTGATAGGGGTGGGTGGGGGGTCCAAAGAACAGTAAATATAGCAATTATTACTTATTTTTTCAAAACAGCAACTGAAACACTCTGATGGGGTTGGTAGGCAGTCGATAAAACAGTATTTACGGCAATGAATACTTTTCCTTCAAAACAGAAATAATACACACTGATAGGGGTGGGTGGGGGTTGTAAAAACATATCATTTCAATTGAAAAACCCTTCATGAAAAAGTCTGGTGTTGGATACATCAGACTTCTTTATTCATTAAAGGGTAGTGCCAGCGCACCACACGACAATCACACGTCGCATAGCCCTTGCTACTTAATTTCGACTCTCATCTCCACCTTGGCAACCTGAACAACCTCACCACAGATGAGTATTCAATCCGCCTGAAAGGTGTGGTAAGGGCAAACGAGAGCGAAAAAAATTAATAAAACATATTCCTGCCAATTTGGAGGTTATTTTTTAACAAAAGTTGATATAAATTTGATAATAACGCAATAAAACTGCGTTAACCTAAATAATCTTGTCATAACCTCAAAAAACTCAACAATTTGCAATTTGTCTTCATACTTGAGAGTTAAATACATCAATTTAAATTAAATAAGAACAAATTATGTAAAACAAAAAACATTTTGTTTAAACAAAAAACAAAGCAAGCATAAGCAAAAATTAATAAATAAAAATACCTCATGAGCATCATTTCCATCAGTTTCCGTGGTTTCCTCTTGATTCCCATTGTGTTCATCAGTATCAGTTCTGAAAGGATTATTCGGCAAGAACGGGTTACTGTCATGAAAAGGATTGGTTGCGATGAAAGGATTGGAATTGTTTTCTTTAAGGAAAAATGCTTGCCGCACACTCATGGGAGATTTCGGGGCGTCCTCTTCGAAGCTGAGCAAATCATCAAGATCACTATTACCATTCGTTGTTATCAGACTTAGGGGTTGCTGTTTGTCTTTACTCTCTGGCGTTGACAACATGACCTTTTCCAGTTTACCTCCGTCGGATTGTCCGAAGAAGGTCACTGTTACGGGAGTGGTGCAACGTTTAGGATTTTTTTCTTCGGGAGGGAATTCGCTCTTTGGCGAGTTGAGGATGGGGTTCGTGGGTACCGGACTAGTGTTTGTCAGTCCTGTTACTGATAGCGTCAACTTGTCGCCTCCCTAGTTTTAATGAAAAGCAAAAAATAAACAAAAACAAAAATAAAAGCATTAATTGAGCTCGACTAAAACACACATAAAGCACCAATTAGGTTAGCTCATTAATTTAAGTAATTAATCACAGGGTTCTTACCACTGACACAAATGTTGCTGCGTTTAGCGAGTTATGGTTTGCTTCATCATTATTAGCTGCCTCAACAAACATTTGATTTGTTAATTTTGATCCGACACCATTTAATGAATTTAGTTCTTCTTCTGCTTTCGCTATGAATGAAAATTTTTAATACCACATGCATTTTACGTTCATACAACTTACCAGTAGGAGTTAAACTTTTCGTTGTATCATCGGAAACTTTGCAGTACAAATGCTCGCTTTCAGTGGTGTTAGTGGCATTTGAACGCGTTGATCTTTCGCTGCATCGGCTCGACGACGATTGCAAGCATTCGGAATGTTTGCTTGTTGCTTCCTCCGTTGTTTCGACGCTCTGCTGTTCTCGTAAGCGTTCTCTCAAAACGTGGCTCTGCCGCCTTCCGTATCTCTGACTTGGTCTTCTTTCTAATTGTACCATTCTGCGTGCTCTATTTTGATGTGTGCTTTGATATTCTGTGCGGCCGGAATATCGAAACCTCGAACCCATTCGGAAAAAATTTTGTCTAGCTGATGGACCTTTCACTGGGGCTTGCAATCGGAAGAATACGTGATGTTCGACTGCACATTTCCATAGATGCTTGCAAGCTTTCTCATTGTGTAGTCTATTTAATAAATAAATATTTACTTGGTTTAAAAAAAAAATCACAGCGCGAAAATTACATTGCAGTTTTTTCAATTTTGAGGTTAATTAAAATTAACTTTTCTTTGGGGTGCTTTTCCCAGGCTCAATTTGGCACCAAGGGGCACCTTATTTATTAGAAAGTAACTGTTCCTTCTTAAGTGGTTAATCTGTTTGACAATTATATAATTTCAGCAAAATCTCATTGCTTCGCTGTTGTTTCTGTAGTAAGTAATCAATAAAGCGTTTCACACGCTTAGAGATATGAGAGGCAGATGGATCTCTGTGTTTATATTAATAATAACATGGTTTTCCCAACCCCAGCATTAAAATTGTAGTAAATTATAATAAACTAACCTAACACAACTAATGTTAAAAATTATAAAGCATTAGCTAATTTTTAGCCCTTCCACTCTCTTTTAACTCTACATATTTTTAAGGATGTTCTAAACACCTTTGAAATACTTTAGGAATGTTTCAAAAACCTGTAGGATTCTTTAAAAGCATTTGGAGGTATTTAAAAACCAAAGAAACTCTTAAGGATGTTGCAAAAACCTTTGGAAATATTGAAAAATCCTTAAAAACGTTTAAAATTCTTTAATAATGTTCCAAAAACCAGTAGAACATTTCAAAAACGTTGGGAGATATTTAAAAATATTAAAAAACCTTAGAAACTCTTTGAGGATGTCGCAAAAATCTTTGGAAATATTTAGAAATCCTTAAAAACCTTCAAAACTCGCTAAGAATGTTCCAAAAATCTTTAGAAATTTTTAAAAACATTAAAAAACATTTAAATATTCTAAAAAACCATTGAGATATTTCAGGAATGTTCTAAAAACATGTAGAATTCTTTAACAACATTTGGAAGTACTTAAAAACCAAAGAAACTCTTAAGGATGTTGCAAAAACCTTTAGAAACCTTTGGGAATGTTGAAAAATCCTTAAAAACGTTTGAAATTCTTTAAGAATGTTCCAAAATCCAGTAAAATATTTCAAAAACGTTTAGAGATATTTAAAAATCCTTAAAAACCTCAGAAACTCTTTGAGGGTGTCGCAAAAATCTTTGGAAATTTTTAGAAATCCTCAAAAACCTTCAAAACTTGCTAAGGATGTTCTAAAAACCTTTAGAAATCTTTAAAAACATTTAAATATTAAAAAAACCATTGAGATATTTCAGGAATGTTCTAAAAACATGTAGAATTCTTTATCAACATTTGGAAGTACTTAAAAACCAAAGAAACTCTTAAAGATGTTGCAAAAACCTTTAGAAACCTTTGGAAATATTAAAAGATCCTTAAAAACGTTTGAAATTCTTTAAGAATGTTGCAAAAACCAGTGGAATATTTCAAAAACGTTGAGAGATATTTAAAACTCCTTAACAACCTGAGAAACTCTTTAGGGATGTCCCAAAAATTTTTGGAAATATTTAAAAATCCTCAAAAACCTTTAAAACTTGCCAAGGATGTTCAAAACACCTTTAGAAATCTTTAAAAACATTCAAAAACATTTAAATATCCTAAAAAACGTTTGAGGTTTTTCAGGAATGTTCTAAAAACATTTAGAATTCTTTAAAAACATTTGAAAGTATTAAAAAACCAAAGAAACTCCTAAGGATGTTGCAAAAACCTTTAGAAACCTTTGGAAATATTAAAAAATCCTTAAAAACGTTTGAAATTCTTTAAGAATGTTGCAAAAACCAGTGGAATATTTCAAAAACGTTGAGAGATATTTAAAACTCCTTAAAAACCTGAGAAACTCTTTAAGGATGTCCCAAAAGCTTTGGAAATATATGAAACTCCTCAAAAACCCTTAAAACTAGCTAAGGCTGTTCAAAAAACCATTAGAACTCTTTAAAAACATTCAAAAAATTTAAATATCCTAAAAAACGTTTGAGGTTTTTCAGGAATGTTCTAAAAACATGTAGAATTCTTTAAAAACATTTGGAAGTATTTAAAAAACAAAGAAACTCTTAAGGATGTTGCAAAAACCTTTAGAAACCTTTGGAAATATTAAAAAATCCTTAAAAACATTTGAAATTTTTTGACAATGTTCCAAAAACCAGTGGAATATTTCAAAAACGTTGGGAGATATTTAAAACTCCTTAAAAACCTCAGAAACTCTTTGAGGAAGTCTCAAAAATCTTTGCTTCAAGGATGTCTCAAAAATCTTTGCTTCAAGGATATTGCAATAATTTTTAGAAATCTTGAAAAATCTTTGAAAATAAATCCCAAAACCTTTATTAAACCTTCCTAAGCAAATTCCAAAAATACTTTTAGAAAGCTTTTATAATTGACTTTTTGCTTGTCATCTTCAGATATAACAAAACAGGTGATAGGACGTTAATAAATCAATTTCGTCGTTCGTATTTGTAGAATATTTATAAAGTAAGTACCTAAATACAAACGTATGCTCCTGTTCCCGTCCCGAATCATCATCTTCAACGACGACCAACGTCAACTTTTTCTTTTTAAAATTCAATTTGCCAATTTTAGGCCAGAAAAAAAGTCCAATTTTCTGCTGATTTTCAAACACCAGAATTCCAGTAGGAGTCAAACCCAATCTGTACTCCATGCCATCTTTGCCCTAAAAACACCACTTATTACACAAAAAAAACCAAAGTTACATTTGAACCGCACCAAAACTATATGCATATCAACGCCGTACATCTCGAGCCATTTAACTTTGTTCAGATAACTTATTTCCGCCTGAGCGGGCGTTAATCCTCGCAACTTTTTAAACTCGTCCAAAATTTCAATTTCCATCTCTTCCGTTTGATTTGGAACAAAATGGAATTCTGATACCGTCGCGGCGGTGTGCTGGCTCTCATCGTAATCACCCAACTCGGCTAAATGTTAAAAAAATTCTAACAATCTATTAAATGAATCGCAACAGATTTAACTTACATTGCAGCGAAAGCGCTGATAACTCCACCGCGGTTAAATGAGGACAGTCAAGTTTCCCATCCAGTATGTCATGTTTGAGTTGCAAGAAAAATTGGTAACGCGTCAATTCTTCTCTTAAATTATTAGGTTCGGATGAGTAGAATTTTACCTTTAGGCGTAAGGTATATGGCGGTCCAACTGTAAATAAAGTTTTTAATTTGGATTCGTTTTAAATTTCGGCAGATTTTACTCTTAATTTGTTTTTTGACTGATTTGGTTGGATCCAACCAGTGCTTGACATGGTTTGCGTCGGTGAATTGGAGTCCGAAATAATCTTTCTCGATTAAGTCCAAGGAATAAAATACTTGTTCGTAAAGATCTCTTGCCTCAGCTTTTTTCTGAAAATTATTTTATCATTTATAATTAAAAAGCGAACAAAGTTATGGAAGTTATTTCAATTATAATAATGTAGAAGTAATACGTGAAGCTGTTGCGGATGCATTTAACAAAGTTAATCGCAATACCTTGCGTAACTCGCAGTGTCGATTGCGTTTAGCTAATAACGGACAGTATTTTGAGCATTTANCATTTAAAATAATATCCCGGAAACCGCCATTTTGAATTTTATTTTAACAGCAATTTTCCATCATTGAATGAAGTAAATAAATTTTCTATGAAATTTTTTTTACAATTACGGAAAAATTTGATTTTTTAGAAAAATGCAGTTTTTGAAATTTTTTTTAAATTGTGTCGAATTTTGAAAATTTCTCAGCAGAATCTAAGCCAGCACAGAAATCTACACAAAGTTTAACCCATCTTCAATAATAAGAAAGCAATCGATGGTATGCCACTGAATTTGGACCACCCTGTATACTAAAAATATAAAAAATCTGAAAATTGTAAAAAAATTGGCAACACTGCGCTCACTATTTTTAAAAACAATAAACTTTACTGAAGATTTTTGTAAAAACCCACCGGATTATACGAGCTAAGCGAATAATTGTGTGAATAATATGAATGGCCTATGAGAAAATGACTAATTACACAACTGTTAATTGTCTAATTCTCTAATTAAATGAATCATGTGAACCTTCCTAATTGTGTCAGGTCTCATTTGCATCTAAACTGTGCTTGCAATTATTTTAATAACGTTTTATGTTTGAAACCCAAAAAAAAAACATTAAATAGCAATTAAAACAAAACACAACTTTTAAATAAATATATTAAATATACAAAAAATTTGACAAAAGGCTTCTAAAAACCTGTTTTTAATGCCAAATTTGCATGTAACCAACCAAAATTGCTCTGATACATTTGAACTATAATTCGCTGGCGCTTTTTTAAACTAATTTATAACAAAATTATCAAAAGTTAATATTATACTCATCGCATAATTAATTTTAAATAATTTTGATTAAAATAAATCAAATTCATGGGTTTCCTTGCTAAAAAAATGTATGACACATCAAACATTAGCATAAGAAAACAAATGCAGATGTAACAATAAACGTCACAAAAAGCGCCTAACCAAAGAAGGAAACAAATAAATAAATTTAAAAATTGGTCGTTTTTTTCGATCCTACATCATTTGGTAATATAACGGCAGTTTCCGTGCATAAAAATTCACGTAGTAAAGTACATTCTAAAAATGTGCGCCACCAACATCGCAATCGAGCTACACCCACAACTTGGCATTGTAGAAGTGCGAAACGAAAAAATAAACTTACAGATAATTCGACGGAAAGATCGGTGCCGTCTAGAAGTATAACACGACACAAAATTAAATTCTTGTTGAGGGCATGTTTCGCTTTTAGTTGATTGGAGGAATTGTTAACGTTGCCTCTTGTCTTTCGGCCACTGAGAAATCTAAACATTTTGTAGCATCACAGAATAGTTTTTGTTTTTTTTTTTTATTATTATTTTTCATGAAATGATTGCGTGCTCGATGTTAATTGCCCGCACCGTTGAACATAATAAATCGCGTTTTTGTTATACGCAATTAAACGAGAATTATTAATTAATGCAATCGATACCGAGCACAACACGCCGCCATAACACTACATAATGAATTTGCGCTGTTGCCAAATCTGCAACTTACCTTGCTTGCGACACTTGAACTAATTCAAGAAGCGCGCCATTTTTAAATGTTTTGTGACATTTAAAAATTAATCTATGAAATAATATGAAACTTTTCAAATAATTATAGTAAAATAACTTGTTTTATAAATTCTACTAATATTATAAATGCGAAAGTTTAGGTTTAGATGTTTGCATGTTTGTTACACCCTTAACGGCAAAATGGATGAAACTAGGTGGCTAGATATTTATGGATTAAAATGTAAATTACATATTTTAAAGTTTCTTACACTCTAAAGAAGCGCATGACGCTAAAATTCGTCATTAAATTTTTATGTGTCAAAACCATTAAATAGAGGTGATACATGGTTGGTAAACCTTGGAGGTGACATGCTATAAGCGCCATCTTTTGGAATTATATAAGAAATATAATAATTATCCCGAATCTCCCGGAAAAATTAATAGGGAACAACCAGGTTAGGTTATGTTTGCGAGTATTCGTGCAACGGCGGGTAAAAACAGTTGGTTTTGTAAATAAACTGTAAATTTTTAATATCAATTTCGACCCGAAAAAATCTAAGAAAGTTGAAGTCAGAATTTTGCAAACGGTTTGCACATTTGTACACAGCTATCTTTTCCAAATTGACACGACCCCTCTTTTTAAATTTGGTGGTTCAAATTTTTATAACCAAAAAAACGGATAAAAATTTTTATAAACGGCTTTTACCCCTGTGATGCCCTTTTGATCTACTATACAAATCCAAAGTTTCAGCACAATTGGAGGAGAGGTCACAAGAAGTCACACAAGAGGTAACAAAAGGTCACAAAAGGTCAAAAGAGGTTACAAAAAGTCACACAAAAGGTTAAGTAAGGTCACAGAAAGGGTTAAAAGAGCACATGATCACGAAAGGTCACACAGAAGGTGACAGGAGGTCACACGTGGAGTTAAACAAAAGGTCACGAGCGGTGACAAAAGGTCACATAAGTCACAAAGGCGTCAAAATGCCGCGCTTATTCAGGGAGTTGCGATTTTTCCCTGCTCAGCTCTGTTTCGTATGTCTGTTTTCGAATTGCCTTCTTCAACCTTCAGTAATAATGCTTCCTAAGGATTTTGTAGTTATTTTTATATGCGAAAGTATATTATTTTACATAATAACATTTAAACCGTGATAATTATTACAAATAATTTTTCTCAAATTTTTAGATTATAAAAACGGTGAATTCAAGTAAATTTTATAATACTGGCAACATAGCAAAAAGTATTAGTAATGTTCCTACCTTCAAGTGGCAACAAGTGGTTTACTAAATAGGTGCGTTCGTTTTTTTTTCATACGGATTTTTTTAGGCTAAAAATAAGATTTTCATTCACAATGAATACTTCAAATCGTTAAACAACAACACAACGCATTTTTATTTCTTATTGCTATTTTCCGTTTTTTTAATTACTAGTAAACAAACGCCACTTATGTGTGTAAATTTTTTGCTGTTATTGGCGATTGCAACGTCGATGCCAGCGCCTCTAACGGACTATCTGGAAGTTGAGGAACTGGGATAACAAACCAGAGCCAGTATTGAGTTTACATGTGTGTCAATTGCTTTTGATAAT
>JARJDX010088609.1:0-15138 GCA_030264735.1 Gymnusa sp. GC000175
AGAGATGCTTAATGACCTACAAAGAGAATCACTGAGAGCAGGGCTGAAAATGAACTTATCAAAAACACAAATTATGTACCACGGGATAAAAGAAGCAGTAATGATAGAAAAAAAGGAAATCCAAAAGGTTGAAGAATACATAAACCTGGGGCAGAAAATAACAAATGACCGGAATAATTAGAAAGAAAAAACAAGCAGAAGAGTAAGATTAGGATGGATGGTCTTCGAAAAACTCTCGTACATCCTAAGAAATAAGAAAATGGCTTAACTTCTAAAAAGAAGGATCTTCAACCAGTGCATATTGCCAGTGATAACGTACGGTGCCGAAAACTGGACTATGACGAAACAAAACATAGAGAAACTAAAGGTCGCACAAAGAGCTATGGAAAGAGCAATGATAAGTAAATTAAGAAAAGACCGATACCGAAACAAGAGAGTTAGAGCAATAACCAAAGTCACTGATGTGGGAGAGAAAATCGCACCTCTCAAGTGGAAATTTGCGGGTGACGTTGCAAGAAGCGATATATCGAGATGGGACAGAAGAATATTAAAGTGAAGGCCCTATGAACCTAAAAAAGAAAGGGGAAGACCACCTATGCGCTGGTACGACGATATCAAAAGAAAGGCAGGGCTGACATGGATACGAGTGGCACAGAACAGAGAACGATGGAAACAATTGGGAAAGGCCTATGTTAAAGAATGGATTTAATGGCTACTGATGATGAGAGTCAAAAGGTTTCTGTAAAGTTTAGACAAAAGTGAAAGAAAGTGCGTGATTTCCTGGAAAGGAATGTGAAGCCAAAACAGTCTTACAGAAGAAGCAGAACCATGGGGGAATATTAACGCAAACAAAGGTAGAACAACAGATAAAATTAAAGTTATAATTAAAACCAATTAGTGTTACTAATCGCGGTTAACAGATAATCAAATTGGTCAAAAAAATTATAATATACAATCGGAATAACAGGAGAAAAGACAAATGTTATAAAATTGTATAAAAAATAAATAAATAAAATTCAGGTAACATATGTGGAGCATAAATATAGAGATCACGCAAAATGCAAATGATACAAGCACAATCATTTAAATGTATGAAAAATGGGGGGCGTACTGATGTTCTGGGGACACGTGTGCTCATGAAGCATACCGTGGATTTTTCAGATTATAATAAAGGGGGGCATATGGTCTGCAATATAAGTAATCCAGATAAAAATTGAATTAAGTGGCGTGCCCTCTTACGAATCAACTTTGGTACTCAGTGAAGGACTTTTATGGAAAATAAGTTCGTTTAATGCATCTTTAATTACAAGATTAGTGTTATGCTTTAAGTATATTCTGTCTACTTTCATAAACGCATCTCGTAATAGCAGAAGCAATAAGCAATCAATTATAGTCACAACGCGCTCTCGGCCCTGCTCCACAATCGAACTACAGCTACTCGACTAACTCTACTACACATGAATATTAATAATAATTATATAGTATTTATAACGAGCTACAAATCCATCATTCCGCATACTACAAAGTTGTGCGCGTTTTGTCCATACTCCTGAGTTTATAACCGATAGAAATTGAATGCAATTAGTTTTCGATATTTAATGTACGTGAACGCTATTGAAGATTGCCAATACTAATTGCAAATAGATGGATAGTATTTAGTGTAATCAGTGCAATGTGCGCTATATCGCAATCACACCTCAGTTGGCTCAACGGGTACATTGGTGGCGCAAAAGGGGTGTAAAGGCGGGGATTCAAGGGCCAGTTCACGTTCACGCTCGCCGATGACATAACATTATGCACTATGTGCACGGAGATAATGCGAGCCACATCTCATGATTAATGACTGCTGGAACATTGCATGACACTACCACCCCCTTGCTCCCTTTATTCCCTTCACGCAATCGAATATATAATGCTTAAAATTAATACAAGCTACTTTACGTCTCACTAAAACCATCTGTATTCATACTTAACTCACGATGAAACTGGGAGTTAAGTAATCTTATTATCTTGAATGCAGTACTTATTTTAAGTGTGTGGCTTAACGTCAACAAATGTTCGCGAGTATTTTATTGTTTTCTTTCTTGTGTCCGTTTTTTTTTCCTTCGCGTTGCTACCTCGTTTACTTAATTATTAAATGCATATAAATTTACTTTAATTGCTTTCGCTTTAAATCGCTCCGTACGCGACGAAATTATAAACGTAACAGATTACTTAATGTGCTGATTTATTGTGGTCTCTAAAATGACTGCTCCAGCAACTCAACGAGAGATTCAATCGAATTACATTTCCAATCAGTAGCGTGTAACCGATATTTTGATAAAATAAATTATCGATGAAAAAAAAAGTGAACGACACATCGTTAGTTCAGTGAAAAAAAGCACAATTCATGGTCTCTTTTCGAATACGAAATTCTCTGCAAATGCAGAAAATATGTTCTGGACTTGCAAGTCATTTTATTGATGGACGAATCTGACAATGTATTGTGACTTGTACCTAATTGGATTCGAGCACAAGTGGAAAGCCTGCGAAATGAATTAATAGAAGTCGCGAGGCGAAACGAGCTCAGCTTAGGGCTTTAGGGCACGCACATCAAAATTGCCGTAAAATATCATTAATTACCAGAATAATACCAAACTTGACGTAAACAGTTACTATACTTTGGGGATCATTTGTACAAATAACAAACTTTTTAATCAGCATTTCCAATTTCAGCAATAACTCATTTATCAAAATCATTCATCGAAGCATAAATATAAAAAAATTATGCAATATTTTTTTTTGCTTTAAACAGGATAAATTTGTTTTAAATTTGCTTATAAAAAGTTCTGCAACAGTGGTCTCTTCTTTTTCATCAGCCGTTACTTGTCCACTCCTGGACGTAAGCGTCTCCCATATGCTTCAATGCTTTCCTGCTTCTTCCGTCTTGCTTTTTGCTGCCATCTATGAACCGCTTGCTTCCTGATGTCTATTTTGTTTGTGGTCTCCCCACACTTTTCCTTGTTTCTTTAGGAAGCCAGATTGTTACCTTTGATATCCACCTATCTGTGTCCTTTCGAGACACGTGTCCAGGCCATTGCCATTTGAGTTTTGATATTACTTCTGTCTCTGTTGTTCTTATACGGATTTATTTATTTTGGATTTTGTCCCTTAAGCTAATGCACATATGATTCTCCCTATATCTATATAATACCATAACCCTTTGTGTAATTCTGAATCTGTCTGCACTCTTTTTTGTCAAAGCCATGGTCTCCAATCCATAGGTCACTACTAGTAATACACAATTGTCATAAACTTTGCGTTTTTAATTTATAGGTAGTTGAATTTATACTTTAATTTACCAAATTTCAATTACCAAACGCTGCTAGACGTTTGGCCTGTCCTGCGTTTGATCTCTGATGTTTAAGTTTCCTGTCCAATTTTGATATTATTTCTCAGATATGAATATTCCTCGACGTTTTCTAAAGATGCATTATTTGTGTGAATTTTTTCTTACTTTCGGGTTTAAGTCGCGTATTTTTATTGGTTGTTGCCAAAGTTTTGCTAGCCATTGCAGGGATCATTCTCAAGGCGGAAAAGTCCGATGACTGAAGACCTTGTTCGGGTATGTATGCCTATATAGAATAAAAAAATAGTGGGGGTGGTAATTTAATGATGCAAACAAATATTTCTTACGATTTAAGTTAAGAAGATTATTATGAATCCAAATAGCCTCGCAAACTTTGCGCTTCTTATAATAAGGCATTATAGATAATGACTTCACATTAGTAAAATCAATTTGATGATCTGTCTCGAAGGACAGAGCTGAGCAGCAAATATTTTTAAAATGCTCAATTAGGCATGTCTTAGTTTACCGTTTGGTCTCGCCAAAAGATGTCAAATTGCAAATAAGACAATTAGCTTGATAAATTCCCGGATTTGAAAGAAGAATTTTTTCCTTCACATTGTTTGTTAAGTTAGAAATTTTGGAGTCCGATTTGGTCTTTACATTGTATTTGTGTAAAATTCTTCCGAATTTCTCTGTGCAGTTTTCTACATATGGTAAAAACGCCAAAGAAACAGAAATGTTTTTTTTTCGCGGTTTTTTATTTTTACTGATGACTTTTTTAATGATACGGTTAATATCTTTTAAATTGTAATTGTTGTTAAGAAGCGTATTTTTGACGTTGTTCAATGGCGAGCAAATCGTTGGCAACAACCAATAACAATACGCGACTTAAACCCGAAAGTAAGAAAATTTACATCGACTCACTCGCGAAAGCTTAAATTCTAAATGCATTATTTATGTTTACGTTTTCTCGACTAGGACTTATTATTTTTGTTATGCTAAAATTAATTTTCAATCAAATCTTATTTGATGTTTCGTTAAGATGAGCAATCATGGTGTTTAGTTCTTGGAAAATATGATCAGCAAAGCGAAAGTGATTGAGATATGTGCCATCGATATTTATGTCATTTTGTTCCAGGATAATGTTTTAAAGATGTTTTTAGGTTAAGGTGAAGAACTTTGAATATCTTCCTTGCAAATGCCTCTATTAAGCAGATGACCAAAAGGTTTTTGTCGAGGCGAGGTCCAAAACAATGTAAAATGTCTATATCTGCCCTTAATTCCCAATCTCAAGGAAATTGACCACCGGAGCGCTTGTATAAAAAAATGACACGCAAACGAATTTAAAATCGGTTTTGGGGTTTTTGAGATATTTTACAAATTAAATTATAAATTATTTTAGATGAAGGTTTAATAGAAATAAGTAAAATCTGACCAAAATCCGGCAAATAACCAAATTGGGGTGAAAATGTGTGTTCGTTTTTTATTTTTGTAGTCACATTTTTTATCATTTTAAAAATTTTAATTTTTAAGCGTCATATCTCTATTGCTCTGAAACTAAAACAATTGACCAAACAATGATTTTGTACTAAAATCTGTCAACTTTAACGTGCTTCAATCGAATTTTCAAAATGTTCAAAACTATTTGAGATATGACGAAAAAATAAAGTAAAATCTAAAAAAATATGATGTTTTGTCCTACTTTGAGTGTATTTTTTGGTTATCGGTAATGTAACGCTAGTCCTTGCTGAAAGCATTGAAGTAGTCCAAGACAGTTTACATCGGTTTAAGTCGTAAAACAAATCAAATTATAAAAAATTATTTTATTAATTAAATATTTAATCACAAGATAAAAAAATCTATAATAAATAATTTGATATTAAAGTAATGTATATTCATAATCATATACAAAGTTAATTTTGATGGATCTCTAATTATAGGATGCTCTACCCTATAAATGTATGGATCTTGTAGTCAGTCTACTCATATTAATTGCACCAACTGTTGTTGGACAATACTTTTATATAAAGTCTGTGTTTATCCAAGCGTGCAGTCTATAATTGTTAACAATAGAATAGATTACATATTGTATTAGGTAAAATAAATACTCATCAATAATGTAATGTGAATTGCTATGTATCACGTGGATCGATAAAAAGTTCAAAGATAATTATAATATTCAAATAGACAGCAATGAGGTATTAATATTAATTTATGACTGCTAAATGGGGAGCAGGTGAAAAAAAAATCAGAAACTCTTTTCATATGCGTTAAATGTGTATTTTTAACACGAATGAAGGTGAAAAATTAGCATATCCTCTACTTGACTTTCTCATAAGCCAAAAATAAATTATACATCAACTGCTGCCCTGGTTAACCACCTGGTACTTTTACTTACCATTTTCTTACGTTTCTTTACCACAACGTTCTTGTACGTGCGCGACTGTGCCTTCGTTTTGACTGTTGGAAGATGTTACACTTATTTCGGAGATGGGACCATTTGGCGCGGGACGTTTTGGCGCAGGACGTTTTGGCGCAGGGACGTTTTGGCGCGGGACAGTTTGGCGCGAGTTATTTCGACGCACAAATTTGTCGAAGTACACTACAACTTTGTATATATTTACTTACCAGGAAATTTTTTCCCTTTAAGAAGAAAAACACGAAATATCACAATTACCTATATTTCGTCTTATGCTTCTTCTTTCTTTGATTTTGCCTTGAATTATTTTTCTTAGTAATGCGTATTTTTTCCCTCTCATTATATGGCCTAGATATTGCATCTTCCTCTACCTATAGACCTTTACAGATCTCAAATACAAAGTAAGTACCAACAAAGAATTAATATAGAATGTCAATTCAAAAGATATACCGGAAATAGATATCCCCGAAATCAATTAAGTCTTTAAACAACTAAAAAACGAAAAGGAACCAGGCGAAGACAAATTATCTACAAAAGTGCCAAAACTAGGAGGAACGTCTTATTAAATGTAGTAACAGTCTTACTAAATATATGCATTGCATAAATAAAAATACCTTCTGCCTGGGTATATTCCGAATTTATTTTAATACGTAAGAAAGGAGACAATAACGACAATAATAACTATAGACCCATTATTCTACTATCACACCTTTATAAACTGATAACAAATAAACTGGATTTTTACCAACCTCCAGAACAGGCTGGCTTTCGCAAAGGGTATAACACAGCGAATCACATACATACCATCCATACTCCTCTAACCGTTTACCCTCCGAGAGGGTTTGGTGACACCATTACGAGTCTAAGGAGTCAACCGCGGTTCTCCATGCCGTTCTATTCTAAGCCAGGTGGACTGTCTCATGTTGCCCCCTCTCCCATAAGCTCCTTTGCTTGATCCTTCCAGTGGGTCGGTGATCTGCCTCTTGGTCTTTTTCCTTCGATCTTACCTTCCATTACTAGGTTCTTGATCTTTCCCGTTCTTCGGAATACATGGCCAAGGTATTGTAGGTACGTTCGATTTGTTATGCGTAGAAGGCGGACTTTACCATTTAGTTCTTTTGGTACTGACACGTTGGTACGATATTCTGTTCGGAATGTTCTAAGACACGTCGGTAGAGCCACACCTCGAAGGCTTCGGTCTGCTGGTCTTAAGGTCCACGTTCCGGCAGCATAAGTAGCAATAGAAAAGATCTGTGTGCGAACGAGTCTTAATTTAGTGTTTTTTGTGATATTCGTGTCTTTCCATATTTTTGCTAGTTTGGTGGTGGCTGATCGCGCCGTGGCTTTTCTTCGTCTTATTTCGGATTCGCTGCCTCCGTCGTTAGTTAGCATTGAGCCGAGGTAGACAAATTTGTTTATCACTTCGCAACCTGCTACTTCCTTAATATGCGGAGAGTTGTTGTCTGCTCTATTGACAATCATGACTTTGGTCTTGACTTTGATCTTGTTGAGTTTAAGACCAAAATCCGCACAGATTCGAGCAAGCTTATCCATAATTATTTTCATTTGTTCGACGTTTGCAGCAATTATATGAGGGTGTCGTCGGCGTATTGCATATTGCATTCATTAATCAAGAATTGTAGGGAAAACAAATTACCCGTAAACCTAACGTTTGTAGACTACTAGGGAAAAGCGTTCAATTCTTTCGAGCACTGGGTAATCTTTACTACTCTAAATAAGACCAGAATCGATTCAAAGTATACACAATTAATCCGCAAATATATTAAAATCCAACCTTTAAAGATCAAAATAGGCAGGGTGGTCAGCAAGGAGACACTATCGCCAAAGCTGTTCACGCTTACCATAGAAGACGTTTTTAAAAACATGTCCCTATCTTTCCACTAGTCCTGTTTGATTTAGAAGCTTCCTATCTAGATAGTATCTAGAATTCCTTATGAAATTCACGGTTTGTTGTTACATTTTAGTATATTACTCATTGCTTGTTCAATAGTTCCAGTTGAAAAAGAATGGAAAAATGACTACTGCCACTTTTATTACTTTAGCTAAATTTTCTATAAAATTTTTTCAAATTTAAATTATTAAGCGGTCGTAGGAATAATTAATTTTTTTTTTCATGAGTCAATTATTTGAATCGGAATTAGAAGTGAGTAAGGGATTAAAAAAACAATTTAAGCTAGAATTTATATAGAACAATGGAACAATATTGTAGATTAATTAACATAAATATTCGAATTGCGCGTAATATATTGTTAATTGAGATTTAGTAATAATGCACATTGCAGTTTTCTTAATAGGTAATCTACTAAAGGAAAGGACTGCAAACAAAGTAAAAATGATGTTAATAATACAGTAGTTGCAGTTGTAGTTGAAGTAGTTTTTATAAGTCCATTGTAAACTATAATTAAGTTCTAATAAAATATAATCAAATCACAAACAGTCAACATAATTATATTGTCATAATATTATATAATATAATAAACATATTGATATACACATTTATAATATTTTTATCTCGTTAAATGCAGCTGGGTAAAATGATTAAAAACCCGTTATAATAATCACACACGAAATAAGATATGTACTTATACTTTTTATTTTCAAGCAACATTAAAATGTGAAAGCTTGTGGTGCTTAGAAATAAAACATAATTTTATTCCGCGCATAAATCTCGCATTGATGGATTGCATTTGTGATTTATATTTTTTGATTGTGGTGCGAGATTGTTTTTAGGCACAGGTGTTTGCGTTAAAAAGTAAGGTGGCACGAAATGATTTGAATAAAATTAGACTTAATGGTGCTATTCGTCACAACAGGCGTACTTTGAACTTCCGGACCGCCACATGTTATGATTTTTACCGAGCACACCTGAGATAATCAAAAAACAAGCGCAGTAATACACCCCAATTTATATATTTCAACAACGTGCGCTTCAATTATCGACAAAATGCGTGAAAATTATCACAAATTTTGAGGTCCCGTATAATCACTTCTTAATTGATACAGGTAGCCCTCTTCCCACAGATTTCAACGTTATTTTTTTCACCCTAACTCCCGTTAATCTGCATGAGGTCAGTATCCCGTCGTTATAGTTTATTAGTAAAAAAACACTCACCTTCGATGAGTAATCCTTTAAAAACCGCCAAGTTGTAAGATCCCTATACTACGAGTCATATTATGATGGTACCAGCAGGATAACTTTAATATTTTAGCGCGCCGTTGAGAACATTGCAGGTATTAGATCATGTCGATAAGTAGTGAGGGTGGATTATATAAAGCTAAGCTTAAAATTTTGGCACTTGAATACCATTGAAAAAAAAAATATTATAAAGGATCCTTTTCCAATATGTTATACATGGTTTCCACCCTTATTCGGGCCAAAATAGAATTGGAATTAACAAAAATAATAATTTATATAAATTTAGTAAAAACATATACTGGGTGTTTTGTTTATTACTTAAATGACGCATCGTACGGAAAAAATGTCTAGGAAAAAAAGTATTCAAAGTTGACATTTGTGTGTGCTAAAATTAGACTCCCCCACCCCTCTTGTGGGTGAAGTGGGAGGTAACTTTAATATTTTTATCAGCGCCGTCCAACTGGCGGCCCGCGGAATGGTTTTTCTGGCCCGCGAACAAAATTAAGTTATAAATTTATAAATGTAATAATTAAGTTTAAGTTAACAAAATGTACCTTTTATTGTCCAAAAATAAATTTTTTTGAGTTTTCAATTAGTTACTCTTTTTTTATGTGGCCCCCGAAAAAATTTCAAATGAAAAAATGGCCCGCGTTTCTTTGGAAGTTGGACAGCACTGACATAGGGTAACCAACTGTTTTATGAAAAAAAAAACATTAGGGATGTCAACTTTTTTTTAAATTTTTCTAGAATTACCAATTTTTTTTCTTTATCAGTGTTGCCAACTGTTTTATAAAAAATATTATTTTAGGGTTGCCAACTATTTTTTTCCAATTTTTTTTATTTCCAATTTTTTTTTTACTTTTTTTTAATCAAAAATTCGTTTATTGTTCTTTCTAAAATAGATTAAGGTTACCGCCTTATTTAATTTAAAGTTTTTAAAGATTTACAGTTTTTAATGATTAACAGTTTATAAACATCTTAGGGTTACCAAACTTTTTCTTAATGCATAAGATAGGGTAACCAACTGTTTTATGAAAAACACACATTAGAGTTGCTAACTTCAAATTTTTTCTAAATTATAATGTTTTAAATTTCTTTTTACACCATTTGATAATGGGTTAAAGGTATCTTTTAGATCAGGGGTTCTCAAACTTTTTAAATGTTGTACTACTTGAAAACAATAAAATACAAAATGGACTACCCATGTCTAAGTAATGATTTTGGTCAAATTTGAATGATTTTTATCAATATTTTGATAATTTTGGTTAAAATCACATCAAATTCAAACAAATTTTATCTAATTTTTTTGGTGTTTTTGACCAAATTTTGTTTAGGCAAAAGTTGACATCAATTACTCATATTTTACATATTTTTTTCCAAATATATCAAAATTTTAATGAAAAACGTTTAAATGACTTATATTATCGTAATTTAAACAAAAACATTTAAATGAATGAAGCAACCTCAACTCTATATCCTAAAAATTGTGGGAGGAGATAGGTTTGACGCGCACCCTTACAAAAAGATATAAAAAAAACTATATTTTTTTAACCGCTAAATATTAGAACTAAGGAATTAAATTTTCGTCACTTAGGTTTCTTATTGAGCCCGATTGAATGCTGTTTTCCGCATTTCGCTGGGTGGCGTTATCGGGATAAGGAAATTCCACACAAATTTCGAAGACGTCTTGACGTCATACCGTACCATAGCACTTATTTTTGGAAAGCAAGGACTTTTATAGGCTAGCAAGCCACGGAATTAGAAAACATTCTGCGGCGTCAGTTTGGGATTTTTCAATTTTTTGACAAATGAGGCCACGCCCCTCAAAACTTTCGCTTAAATCCAAAATACAATAAAAAAAAACAAAAAAAATGACATTATGAGATCGTCGATAGTAAATTGAGTTAAGGATTTTTCAATTTTAAGAAAAATAAGGCCACGCCCCTTAACACGTTCGCTAAAATCCAATATACGACATTACAAAAAAAAATTCCGAAGGAAAGACATTATTAGGTCGTCGATAGTAAATTGAGTTAATAATTTTATAAATAATTACTTATAAAATTATTAATTATTATTTAATTATTTTTTTAATAAGGATTTTTCAATTTTTCGAAAAATGAGGCCACGCCCCTTAACACGTTCGCTAAAATTCAATATACGATATTACAACAAAAAAACAAAAAAGACTTCCGGAGGAAAGACCTTATTAGGTCATCGATAGTAAATTGAGTTAATAATTTCATAAATAATGTGATTCATGCAATTTTGTTGTTTTTTTTTATCAAAAATTTACATTTTTGTGGCCCATTTTTATAGAAATAATATTTGGGCTATTAAATATATGCATAAAAAAACTGCTGATAAATTAATTTTTATGTAATATTTGATGCACATGAAAGCCACAAAATATTTGTATTATTTGGATCCAACAGAAATTATCCAGTATCTTTCGAATAAGCAGTAAGCAGTTTATAAGTATAACATGAATAATAAAAACGTTATCAAGTCCATGTGAGGTTATTAATCATATGTCTTTACATTTTTATATCATATGTTCCAGCTGCAGTTCATTGCCATTATTTATTAAACTAAAGTACAAACAAACACAAAAGAACAATAAAAAGTGTCATAAATATTTTTTTAAAAGCTCACCAAATTTAATAAAATTCTGCAAAAAATATTTTTTTTATAAAAAAAATTCAAAAAAAAATATTTAATCCATAAAAAATATGCACGTCACAGTTATATTATTATAAAAAATTAAATTAAAAATATTTATAACAAAATGTTCATGAAACGACGCCCGCGTCAATTCGCAGGACTGAGCAAATGTTTGCGCGGTCCGCAGTAAACAAGTGTTAACAATATACTGACGGATACCGACTGGTGGCTTATAGAACACGTTGAATCGAACGTAAAGTGTGCATTAAACCGATAAATATTGAACTTTGATATTATTCTCCAGAAAATAAATCCATTCATTTCGATACATAGTTTCAAATTTGATATCAGCGCCACCAAGTCTTGTAAATATTTACACCACCCCGTGATTTTTACTTTTTTCTTATCGTCTATTTAATTATTTCGTGATAAAACGTGATTCATCCAGGAGCTTTATTTTATGCTAATGATTATCCAATCTGTAATGCTTGTATGAATTTAATTATCTACTCATATTTTATTGATTGTTTACTAATTGATTTCAAAAATGTTTTACACGGAAAATTTATCACAAATATTACATTTATATAAATATTTATGTTATGACACTTTTATTAACTACAGTCGAACTTCTCAAAATCGAATCAACAAGGTTCACAAAAAAAAATTCGAGATATGGAAATTTCGACAACTACAAAACGCCTAATTCATTTCAAAAATGTTTTACAAGGAAAATTTATTACAAATATTACATTTACATAAATATTTATGTTAGGTTTGTGTTATTAATTACAGTCGAACTTCACTAAATCAAATCATCAAGGTTCACAAAAATAAATTCGAGATATAGAAATTTCGACAACTACTTGATGCAAAATTTTGCACAAAAAAAACGAGACAGAAAAATTTTACTTATAGAAGTTCGAGTTATGAAAGTTCGACTGTATTTATAATTATTTTGATTAAAATATACTTTTTGATGAGATTTTCGAATTTTTTTTTTTTGAAAGCTTTATGAAGAGCAAAAAATTGACAAAAATTGCTAGTTGAAACGTTGGCTGAAAACAGAAAAGCGCGCGACGCCCGGTGGCGGAGAGTGGAATTCTTCTTAAATATTAATGGTAGGAAGAAAATCAAACACTTCTCTCAGACATATTCTGAGGATGGGTAGTACAGTACATAATTCAAACAATCAAACAAACGTTTCTACGTCTGGAAATCTTTTAAAGACATAACAACTCAACATAAAGTATCCATAGCGCAAAAATAGAAAATAAGCGATTAATGGATGCAATTAATGAGCTTAATGAATATAATAGTGATAAAAATTAGAAACAGGCACAATCAGGTTTAAAAACAATAGTTGAAGACCATTCATATGCAAAAGAATTAGGAAAAGTCGTGGATATCAATAGAAATCCTAAACGCATAAAATAAAGGGGGAAGAACAAACAAAATGGGAAGAAATGTAGGAAATTACATAGCCCAAAAGAGAACCAAAAAAGCTAACCAAACACCACGCAGAGATAGAACAATACACAAAGACAGAATTTCAAATAAAAATAAACTTGGCCTAATCGTAATCTAAAAATAAGTTTGCCTATTAGTAAGGAAAAATATTAATTGTGATGAATTACCTACACCTAACTTTAGATTTAAAATTTCTCTGTGCTCTCGGGTGGTTCGGAAGTCACCTTAAAAGCCGTTGGCCCCATCTGTGACGTAACATCTGCCCTGTTACTCACATTAAAGACGTAAAAATTAGGCTGAAAGTAGACTCTGTCTACACCCGAAAGCTCTCGCTCAAAAACGGGTCCATACCAATTACCTGCACTTACAAAGATTCCACATGAAACATTCCAGCATTGGGATGTGTTACTTTTTGTTAAAAATTTCAGTTTCGTTTTATGTAGGAGGCACTTTATATTTACATTTTTTTTTATTTTAAATGTTTTATGTGGAATCTTTAGGGTGGGTAATTAATCACAATTAATTTTTTTTCCTTACTAATTAGACAGACGTATTTTTAGGTTATGATCTAGCCAAGTTTACTTTAATTTGAATTGTTGAAATTATTGTTGGGATATCTTTAGGTATAGTATGTATTTTTCAATTGTTTTCTAGTTGATTTTTGTAACCATTGGTAGTATTTTTGCATATTTTTTTATCTTTAACGTTTTTGCTTTCTCTTGCTTTAAATTATTATTTAATTTATCATTAATGTGGCTGGTTTGCTACTTATTTTTGTATAATTTCTGTGAAATCTGGTCAATCCTCCGAGAAGAAGGGGAATTGATAAAGAGACCTGAGCATCTTCAATAAACTACGGTTGCTTAAGGAATTGCTGTTTTTTTTTCATCATCATCTTGCCTGAAGGGCATTTATGTGTCAGGGAGTCTACGAGCTCGTCCATGGGGTTTCATGAATATGAAAAACTATAGACTAATCAGTTTGCTATTGATTTTGTATAAATTACTGACAAAAATTATAACCAACCGTTCTAGTCAAAAATTCAACTTTTACCAACCCATCGAATAGGCGAGATTTAGGAAAGGGTTCAGTACAACCGACCACATCCAAGCGTGCGCTTCCTCATCGAAAAGTGCACAACATACAACACCCCACTGCACAAGGCTTTTATAGACTACCAGAAAGCCTTTGACTCAATGCTTAAAGCATTGGACAGAGCACACATTGACTTTAGGTACTCCAATCTAATCAAGTTTATTTATTTTATTTATTAATTTTTAATCCAACAAAAAGTTAAAAATTTGACAAAAATCTAACGAATCTACAAAATATCATTTTATTTCCTAAAAAGCCACAAATTATTCAC
This sequence comes from Gymnusa sp. GC000175, assembly GCA_030264735.1. Classification (NCBI taxonomy): domain Eukaryota; kingdom Metazoa; phylum Arthropoda; class Insecta; order Coleoptera; family Staphylinidae; genus Gymnusa; species Gymnusa sp. GC000175. Next base: position 14,405 of record JARJDX010088609.1, read on the forward strand.
TAAAAAAATAAAACATATTACTAAATCTATAAAAGAATTGGAGTGTTCCTCACTTGACTTTTTGTAGAAATATTATTAAATTCATAAAAAATCTACTAAAAAACTACAAAACAATTATTTAATTTACTGAAAATCTTCGCAAATTTTTTTATTATTTAAAATGTATGAAAAATCTTCGAAAAACTGACTAAATTTAGCAATATGTCAAAAATTATTCACAAAGTCCACAAAAAAATTTACTGCATTACTAAATCCACTAAAAAACTATAAGAAAAAGTGGGAAATTTTAAAAATTTACAAAAAAAATCACTAAATCTATCAAAATTTTATCATTCAATACCCTGAAAATCTATAAAAACTTACTAAATCCATTTAAAATCGTCAAGATTTTTAATAAATTCGTCAAAATTGACTATAAATACAAAATAAATCAAAAATTTACAATAACCACTAAACAGTAAAATATTATTGCAATTCATTTAGTTTAAAAAAACCAGAAAAATCAGGAAATCCAGTAAAAATTTGCAAAAAAAATATTTAATTACTGAAAATCTTTGCAAAATTTTGTAATTACTAAAAATCTTGAAAAATCTGCGAAAAACCGACTAAATTTATCAATAATCAAAAAAATATTCATAAAGTCCACAAATATATAGCCGAAAAATTTACTGTAATCACAAAAAAACCACTAAATCTACTGAAAATTTATAAAAAAAAATTGGAAAAATCCAAAA
>JARJDX010088632.1:0-17214 GCA_030264735.1 Gymnusa sp. GC000175
TTCTTATGTGGAATTCCCCCATTTTGGCTCTGAAGCTCTTTTCACGGACCATTTTTCCGATCAGGTGACATAGACCGTTGGGTATTGCTAGTTCAGTTCAGGCTGATTATATGGCTTCAAGCTTTACGTTGTTAAATGCCCCTTCCATATCGAGGAAAGCAACCATTGTGAACTCCTTGTGCCTCATCGTGCAATCAATCTGGTTTACCAAAACATGGAGTGCCGTTTCTACGAATTTTCCCTTTGTGTATGCGTGCTGGGACCTTGACATTATATCCGGGCCCTTTATGTGCAAGTCAATCAATCTTTCAAGCGTCTTTAGCAGGAACAATGATAAACTGATTTGTCTTAGGTCTTTGGGGGTGGTGTGGGAGGTCTTTTCTCCTTTTGGGATGGGGCCTCGATATCTATCCTTTGGGATGTATGAGAGGTTTATGCATGCCTTAAACATAATCTCCAACCAGGGTGTAACTGTGTCCATGGCTTCTTGCAGCTCGACTGAACTGATTCCGTCAGGTCCAGGTGACTTGAAGATTTGAAGCTTTTAATGCTCCAGATTAACTTATCTCTACCTACAATTCTGTCAGCCAAATACTGAGGTGGAGCAGTTGTAGTAAAGTTGACTTCATTTCCCCACTCAACGGTGACTTAAAACTAGACTGGTCCTTCCGGTTTAGGGTTAAGGCAATAGATGGTTCTCCTTGTAAAAAATACCATATACGAAAAAATTTAAACGAAACAATGGACGGAAATTTCAATCAATGAATACACGAAAGGTAGAAAGTAATGAATAGAAGAGCTCTCAATGGATCTCATGGCGCTGACCGAAGCTAGAGAAAAGGAAAGCGAATATTTCAAAATATGTCCAAATATTTATGAAAGTTTCTAAAAAGAGAACAGCAGTAAGGGGCATAACACTGTTGATTAAAGCAACATAAAAACAAAATCATGGATTCATGGACATTAACTTAGTAGTGAAATTATTCCCATAAAAAAATAATTTCAACAAAAATAAGTTGTAGAGACATATTTGTCATATTTAATCAGTTGTTGTTTGAAATATAATTATGTTTTGGTCAAAAAAGTCATCATTATTTTGCGTTAAATAATTCATTCTGAATTTTTGATCTTAGAGAATTTTTTGTGATTTTGCGGTTTAAAATTTTCTCATTGAAAAAAAATTGCAAGCGTTTATAAACGATCTTTTTGTATAAAACTAATTTAAAAACAAAAGCTTACAATTATTTTTATTTTTAAAAGTATCAATTATTTTTATTATTTAAAATTATTAATTATCTTTATTTAAAAATATATAATTACTGTCGTAATACATAGATTTAAATAATTTTAGTAAGTTAATTTGCAAGAAAGCGTGGGACGATCCCGTATAATTCTTCAGTGTGTTTCAGGCTTAAGGAATCAAGTGTTTTGTGTCTATTGCAACACCATCAACGCACCAAAGTAATAAAATGAACTCAATTTCATTCCACATTGATTTTAAAATATTTCTATCTCACAGAATTTAATTTAAAAATTATCCAAATATGATAAAATTAGTTTAAATTTAAATTATTAAAAAAAAGATATAGTTTTTGAACAATTGGCGTAGGCGTTGCTTTAGTTACTGCGCACTTCAAATGTTTATTTATGAGAATTTGACAGCCATTAGTGTGTGTGCTAGCATTTGCTAGTTTTCTTGTAATTGTGTTGTCCTTTGCATTCTTTTAATATTGTGTTTGGTTTAATTTATATTTTATTTGAATTTATATTTTGAATAGATTGCAATTGTTTCTTCGTGTAAAACCCAAAATAACGTGTGTCAACATGCCTTGCAAGCAACGCAAAATAGCAGTGATGGGGTACAGATCAGTAGGTCAGTGTTTCTAATCATTATTATCTAATATTTATATAAATTGCATAAAATTTGCAGGCAAATCTTCTTTAAGCATCCAATTTGTTGAAGGACAATTTGTTGATTCCTATGATCCTACCATCGAAAACAGTAGGGTTAATTAAATTTTTTTAATAAAATAATTAAATTGCACATTTTTTATAGCATTTACTAAATCAACAAGGATTAATTCTCAAGAATATGAACTTAAATTAGTTGACACAGCTGGACAAGATGAATATTCTATATTTCCATCGCAATACAGTATAGACGTTCATGGATATGTTCTAGTTTACAGCATAACTAGCATCAAATCATTTGAAGTTGTTAAATATATATATGACAAATTGCTAGATATAACCGGCAAAGTTCAGTTAGTATTTTATCAGAGAATTTAATTAAATATGGTTTTAATTTTTTTTCATTATTTTTAGTTTGCCAATTGTTTTAGTAGGTAATAAAACGGACCTACATATGGAAAGGACAATCTCCGCAGAGGAAGGAAAACGTTTAGCTGATGATTGGAAAGCAGTCTTTCTAGAAACTTCTGCCAAACAAAACGATGTAAGAGTTTTACAGGGTGTCCCAAATTAAGTTTGATACTCTAGGTATCTTTCTTATTATTAAACATAATTATGGTTAAATGGAAAATAATGTGTGGTTTTGAGCGTTGATTCAAAATTTAAAATTAAGGTGAACTGTATAGGAAGTAATTCTTTTTCTCAGTCAATATAATTTTCCCGAAAGTTCGGGAATTTGATCAAACTTCTGGTAAAATTAGGACTTTTTAAATACCTGTAGGGATATCATTGTTAAAGAGAGAATATGCCTTTAACAAGTATTTTTCAAAATCTGAACAAGATAAAAATAAGCTTTTTTGTCATTTTTCATTTTTATGCTTATTCAGACCTTTTTTTAACTTTTCACGCATTTTTTTTTTGTTAAATACTTTCTACCGCAGCACTAGCGCCACTCTACATTAGTTTAGATTGCATTATTATTATTTGCATCGTCTTTTAAATTCATTCAAGTGTGCTAAAGTTGTTGTTAATGTTGCACTGTGAATTGCATTCCTATCAAAATCACCATAAATTTAGCATACTTAATGTTTATCTAGAGGCCATATTAATCACTCGCGTATGTGATGCTATTTAAGAGCCATTATTGTCCTATGGAATTTGCAAATATGACCACATCATCAGCATATCTTATTATTTCTCCATTAGCTGCAATTCCTTGTTTGACCTTGTTTAAAGCTTTTTCTTATATTTTATTAGAATATAGATTAAACAGTATGGGAGACGTCCTGTTTGGGTATGCTCTTTAATCTCATTCCTTCCAGCTTGATGTTTGCTCTCAGGTTCCAATAGTTTTTTTTAACTATTATGTACTTATCGTTAATGTCCGTTTCTTTAAGAATATTTATTAGCTTAAATAACGGTCGGTGTGAAAATCCTTCTCGTAATCTATAAAGCAGGCGTAGCAGTCGAAATCCATAATTCGGCATCTCGCATTCTCAAGGCGAAAAAGTCTGATGACAACGAAAAACTAGTAGAGGTGAGAATTTAATGATGAATATAAATATTTCCAGGTAGGACTTATTTTACAACGCTGCTCTCGATTTTCGTGTTGGGGATTATTATAAATTCAAATAGCCTTGCATACCTTACGTTTCCTATAATGAGGCATTCTGGATAATGACATTAGTGAAAGCAATTTGATGACGCGTCTCGAAGGAATGTTCGGCTAGTGCAAAGCCATTAATGTGATTAAAACATACCGCCCGCTGATGACATGTCTCGAAATAATTTTCAGCTAGCGCATAGCAGTTAATGTGATTAGGACGTACCGTCCTCTGATAACGTGTTTATCACATTAATGCCTCTGCACTAGCCAAACATTCTTTCGAGACAGGTCATCAGCGGGCGGAACGTCTTAATCACTTTAACGGCTCTGCATTAGTCGAACATTCCTTCGAGATCGAGGTCATCAAACTAATTTAAGTCATTATCTAGAATTCCTCATTATATGAAACGTAAGGTATGCAAGGCTATTTGAATTTAAAATAATCTCCAAAAAAAAATCAAGAGCAGAGGTTTGAAATAAGTCATACCTGGAAATATTTGTTTTCATCATTACCTACTAGTTTTTTGCTGTCATCGATTAATAGGTTTGTTAAAGATAATATATTGTCTTATTGACCGCCTCCTTCAGAAGGTGATAATGCCTGCTTGTCTTAGTCCCTTTATTCCAGAGTCCAACTGAGATTAGTCGCCACCTCCTCTACGTATATATCGAGAGAGGAGGGAGACGCATGCTTTTTTACATCTCGCATTGAGGTGTGGTGTCGATGTGAGCTTGCTGTCCAGGATCACGCCCTGATTTTTAACCACTAACGACAGCCTCAGGGTGGTGTTAAAGAGTTTTGGGAGCTTTTTTTCTTAAGAAGAGGACCATATCTGTTTTTGACAGGTTTACCATATAGATATCCTATGGTGTGGATCAGGGGTAGCCAATCAAAATGATCTTTGAAAATCAAATATAATTCGCGGGCTGCACCGAACGTGCCGAAAATGCCGAGTTTTGACCTTCCTGTTGCCCGAACGTCGACTCTTTGCGATCTGTTTCACCCACATATATATGCTTCCCATGCTTGAGAGGTGTATCTGAAGGCAATGTATGCCCTGGTGAACTAGAGATAGCTAGTCCTCATTGAAGAAGGGCGTCCAACGGTGGTGCTATGAAGGGTGAGAAGCATTTGATTGCACAGATTACCTTATCCATTTCGGTAATGTGATAAGCCAATCGCTAGTTCTTAGATGAAGTGAGGAATGCGGCTTTGGACCCACCTAGTTTGGAGGCATAGGTACATCCTGGGAAGTAAGTTTCAAGAAGAATACCACCATCTTTCCGTTTTAGGCAGACTATTTGTTGTGTAGGGTTCTTGGAAATGATCTTTTTTAGCCTTGCAGTTGCTGAGGTGGTTTCAACCACCTCAAATATGTATCAAAAAGTTTTATAAATAATATTCAATTATTCTCATGTGGCACTGAGTCTTTTATAATTAATATTTGACCTTTTAATAAGTTTTAAGCACTCAAAACATTATTTAACGAAATCTTTATGCTTTGTTATGAGAAACACACATTATATCCAACTCAATTTGAGACACCCTGTTTAATTAAAACAAATATAAAACGATTTTTTCTATTATTTTGCAGGCTGTCTCCGATATTTTCCATGGCCTCCTGCATGAAATTGAAAAAGCTGATGGCAATGTTATTGATAAACCAAATTGTTCTGTATCTTAATTTATTAATTACTTAGATAATTCGTTATTATTAATTAAAAAGTTTGTATATAAATAAGAAAAATGTAAAAAAAAATATTTTGTCAAGATTTTTGTTTAGTGTTTAAGAAATTCAAAATTGGCTTTAATGATATTTGCATGCTCTAATAAATTGGGACTTGTCCTGTTTTTGGCTGCATATCATATGTAAAATTTACATCATTTAACAAGACAAAAGAACAAAAAAATAATAGAAATTTTACTGCCAGTTTGAACCAGCCATTGTACACAATGTAGATAACAATAAGAATACTGGATGTTCTTAATACCCGGTATAATAATTATTTATAAGACTTTTGTAGGTATATTTTTATAAACCGTATTTTTAGTACAAATATGTAACATATTTGAAGAGTTCCTAAATAGGAACTTTTAAATTAAATAGCTTTAGTATGTAATCGTTTTAGAGGTTATTTTTCTGAATTATTCAGAATGGCTAGTCAATAACCTGGTTAGATTTTTAATCGCGTTCTTTTCTCTTATTTATAGCAGGTACTTGTTCTATAGCTAAATAAAAAAACTAAGTGCAATTAAATTTTTTTTTCTTGGATAAATAAAATAATAAAAGTTCATCGTAAAGTCATTGTATTAACTGAAAACGCATAAAATAAATGTACAATAAATATACCTTTTAAAGCATTAACGTCAATTCCTTCAAAGTTAAAAAATACAGGGCGGCCCAAGGAAAATAAAAACAGCCCAGTAATTTCCTTTGCACAATTAACAAATGAGCTGAATATTTACAATATAAAACATTTCATATGGCTCACCCTGTATAAAATACTAGGATGTTCAAAAAAAAATTCTGTCATATCAAACCAGGGACTAATGACATCTATATTAACGCCTCTATACAAACAAAAATTTTATTTTTAATATTTTTTTGAACATCCCTACTACATGAGCTACTAAAGTGTCCTTATATATGTATGAATATATAATAAATCTATAAGCAGCTACTGTTTGAGTGTTTTATATGAGCATTACTTTGGAATTCGTAAGATTATATTATAATCACTAATTATTATTTTGAGATCTGGAAAAATTAAAATTACTAGATCCTTTTAAAATAGATTCAACTATTTTTCTAGGATCCATATTTGTAGTAAAATTTAATTCTTAATTTATGAGCATTTCCTATAAATGAATTTAGATTGTGTACGCCAAATTAAGGTTAATGTATTTTATTCAATACACCGAAATTAAAACACCCAACCAGTAATTTTCATTACACAATACAAATGGTAACTCTCGGCTTTATTTTGACAACTTTACTAACATATATACAAAAAATGAGTCAGGTAGTTAAAAATACTTATGAATAAATTTTATTATAAGCAGTGTTGAGATAAACCATTTTTATTGGGTAATAAAATTTTTATAAAAAAATTGGGCTGCCCTGTATTACAAACATATTTTGTGTTGTTTGTATTTAACAGTACATATCAACAAATGTAATAAAATACAAAAGATCAATTTTTATAAACATATTTTGGAATAAAAATAACGTGTATTGTGCACTATTCACAACGAATAAAAATTTTATTTAAAAATATATGTTCCATCTTTCATAAATGTACAAATAATTTGCACGAAAAGCTTTTGTATGTATAGATATAAAAATATTTTGAATCGTCTTGTTTTTAAGCGTAGCTTACAGTAGAGTGAATTATAAAAATGTTAACTTAGTAATAAAGTTAGCCTTTAAATAAAAAATATATAAAGAGAAGAAGAAAAAAAAAAGTTACACATCTTATTCTATGCCTCGAGGTCCATCAATTGGCATAGTATGAAGAACTTCATCTAATAATTGTAAAGCTCTATGCAAATGAACTTCTATCCAGCAAGGGGTTTCTTTTATTGATTGACGAGGATAATCTGGACCCCAACCTTTCACAAAACTTAATCTTAAAATACACAATCTTCGTAAATCATCAACTCCAATTCCAGTAGCAGCAGATAGACCTATAGTAAATCATATGATAAAAATACAATTACACATCATACTTTAACTTACTTATAGCAGGCGCAATGCCACCAACTGAATGTGGTCCAGGTATATGTCCAGCAACAGCCGCAGCTTGGGCAGCAGCTGCTGCCTGAGCAGTTGCGGCTTGTGTTGTCATTTGATTATGACACTGTCGCAAATCAAAAACTTTGATATATGCTGAAGGATATATTTTATGTACTGCATCACCAGGAGCTCTTCCAGCTTCTCTGTCTAGGTAATAACTTTGAACAAATACGGAATGATCGCTCAAGCAACGAAGCCACACATCACCTTCACCTCTTAAATCTAACTGCACGCCTTTACCTATATGTAATCTACAAATTTTTTCATGATTAATGTAGAAACAATTGACAACAAAATTTAATTACCTAGCTCTTTCACTTTGTTCTGTGCGATGGACATTGCTTAAAGCACCAAGGCAGAATCTGTTTCCTCCACTAGGATCCACATAACCATCTATGGTTACATTCGGACAACTGGAAGGAACCTTGAAAGTTTCTCCTACTTGAGTATCCAACTCAAAATATGCCACAGAGCACCAATATTCAGGGGCAGGTTGAGTTGATAGGAGACCAGCTATATTTACATCATTTCCTAATTGACTTGAAGTATTATGACTCCCTAAAGTTTTAATAATTATAAATTTATACAGGGTGCTTATATATTTAGGGTTAACATCAGGGTCGACCCGAAATTAACCAGAATTTTTAACAAAACCAGAACATAAAATTGCTCCACAGTTCAATTTTTTTTCATTCAATTAATCGCTTTATTTTATTTATGCTCCATGTAGAAATGCCAATTTTTAATTATAACCATATTCTTAAATTATTAAAAACAAAAATAAGAAGGTAATTCGGTATATAAAATTAAACGAAAATTTATACTGGTAAAGAAATGGCCGTAGCTTAGTTGTGCCGTACGTTCCCTACAAAGCTAAAGGACCAGGGTTCAAATCCTGAAAAACCAACATGGGAATTTTACGGACGGTTTCTTTTTGGAAGATAACGGGCAACCACCGAAGGTACATGCCCACGAATAACTTCCCCAATTTATTGGTTCAGAATCCATATTAAACTGTAGATCTTGCTTTCATGCAATATCAGACAAAACGCACAAGACGAAAGTAAGTGGGGAAGCCTACACTCGGTAACGAGCAGAAGCTATTTGATTTTAACAATTTTTTTGTTTTTGATTTTTAACCGGAACTGAACCGGAATTTTTAGACGAACCGAAACTAAAACGAAAAACATTTATTTACTTGGATCACAATTGTAAACCGGAACGAAATAAATTTCGGTTCGACTCACGGTTAAAATCAACAAAGTTATGTAATATGAGGAATTACGACCAATTAAAATAGTCACGTGGGTGATAAAAAAATTCAAGTTGAATGTTATGGCTAGATTATTAATTTGAGCATACAACGTTCACTCACAATATAAACTTTTTAAGACTACACCACATTTTAATTATCACTCGCGTTTACCAGTATGTCTGAAGATGGCCATTATTGGCCGAAACGTCGCATAATTTTTAATAAAAATGTCTACCAATAACTGAATTTGTCTATTTTAATTGGTCATTAGCTTATACAGGGTGCGCTAAAAGTATGAAACACATTTTCAAATCCTTGTGCGCTATGTATATCATTTTTATAAAAATCCATTAAGAATTCTTAAAATTCGTGCACAGTTTGTGTAACTAACCATTAATATCACTTTGACAAGTTAATTAATTTTTCAGTTATAAAAACTTCAACTGCCACCTAACACAAACATTCGTGATACCAAATTTATGTGCACATATCGTGAATTGTGCAACATTTTAAGATCTGTTCAGGGGCATTATAAAATCACATAATACGTAACTTTTTGCTTCATAACGCGTATGTTGGTTCCACGAAATTATCGCCTAAATAGAGCCCTGGAAAGAACTGATAATGGCATAATTTTTGAACAAATTTAGCACAAAAGAGTTGTTTTTATACAAAATTATAACAAACGAGTCGTTGGTGTTTATTTTTTTGGAAAAATCAAAACAATTTTTTTGTGTTTCAATTCAATACTCATCAATAAATAAAATCCAAGCATATGGTAACTAGTAAAGACAAAAAAAATATTTTTTTTTATGGAACTGCGTCTTTCCCGGCGGTTAACTGTAACGAAAACTGCGTCACAAAAACTGCCTTTAAAGTGTGACTCTCCTAAAATAATAATGGTAGAATAATGAATCAAATGCCGATATTTTATCCCTTTAATACGGCAACATAAAAATAATAAAAAATTGTTTTTTTCTTTTAGTTTAAAATAAACTAAATATACTAGACATAATTCACGTGTTCGGACAGTCGTAACTGAGCTCTTGTGCCTTTTTTTTACTTTACCCAATTTTGCTGCTAATAGCAATATTTAATCATTAATTTTTCACTACTGCAGCGGTCTTTCCCTTTTTTGCTAGAAGCTAGAAGATTTCTTACACTTCTTCTTCTTGAAATTCCGCTCCTAGCGGAGATTGGAAATTATTACCATTACAATAAATTTGCCTTAAGATCTGCGTAAGAAAAGGTGTAATATAAAAACTATGCTAGATAGTAATACATATTATTTAACGAAAATTGATCAATAAAAATATAAAATCATTCAAATCGACTACTGCTCGAAATCCATCTGTCAATCGCGATAGTGAATCAGTTGATCATAAATTTTAAAAGCGTGTAGTTCTATCATAACCTCTCCACTCCGCAGATTTTAATGTCAAACATTTAAAAACTAAGGTATGACGTATCTAAGATTTTTTTTTAGGGAAATCAAAATAGATTTTGAGATAATAGTAACACCAAATATGGGTTATTATTCGCGAATATTTACTTCGTAGAGTGCAGTTATATGTGCATTAGACTTGGGATAAGGTGTGCATTTTTTATGAATCGTAATGTCAACAAAACTACAAATATATTAATCATGATTGGCTGATTCACGCACGTACGGGGTCTGTCCCAAAGGTAAGTGAACAATTTTTTTATATTTAATTGTAACTCGTACTTAATCAAGTAAATAAATTATCTCCTTTTAAGGCCTGGTGAAGTCAAACCCGAGCCCTGTAGTGTCGGATAGTTGTGAGTTACCGTGAAGCGGCGTTCCTTTCGGGTCTATAATAATCTTGCGCCACGCGTGTTTCTTTTAACGAAAAACGGTTTAATTTATTTCCATCGGTAGTGTTGATGGAATGTATTTTTTCTTAATTTGTTTTAGTCTATCCAGCGCGGAAAACACCATTTGGTTACGTTTTGCTTAAAAAAAGCTACGGTTTGACGTGCATTGTTAAATTTATTCTTATTTTTGCACTTCCATTTTGTAAAATAGTTTTACAGCAAAAGCTACCTATCACCAGACGAAAATTCACCGCTTTGTGAACAAAAGTGACTATAAATTTGCTCGTTACCCTGGCACGCCCTGTATATTAATGTCGCTATACAGGGTGGATACAAAAACTCGGCCAACGCCGCAACTCTTTTATTTTTTAACCAATTTCAATGTCCAATACAATAAATGAAATATTATTTACTCTTCTACTTTTCCACGTCAAATAATATTTTGTAACATGAATATTCGACAGTCATTTGCTTAATTTAAAATGGCAACCCCCGTTTTTTTTATTTGGATGGGTCTCATTATTCTAAATTCAAAAATGTGTTAAAATTACGCACGTTTATAACAAAATTTTTATGTAAAATAACATTTAAAGCAATGAAAATTGTTAAGTGTAATAAACAAATCACATTTAGCAATGAAAAAAAAAGAAAAAAGTGAATCGCAATTCATGTCAAGGTGATTTTTAGAAGCGAAAGCAACATTAAGCAAAATACAGATCCTATAGAAAGAATCCAAAATATAAATTTGCATGTTGTTTAGCCTGCAGAAAAGCTATCCATACGGACATTATTCCAAAAATGTAATAAAATCTCAATTTTTTTTGTAAAAATTGCTCAAATTTGATCAAAATCATTAAAATTAAAAAAAAAACGTTTTAATCATTTATATCTTGAAGGAAATTGCCTAAATTCAATTAAAATTATTACAATTTATTCCAAAATCATCTAAATATTGACTAAATTCATATAAATTTTTACCAAAATTCCAACTATATTGCCCAATATCATTTAAATTATGATAAAATATGATTAAACATGACCAAAATTATTACAAATTTGACCAAAATTATATAAATTTTGACGAAACACGCTAAAATTGAAGAGTTGTGTAAATTTTAATGATAATTGCTCAAAGTTGACTGAAACCCTTTAAAATTATCCAAATATTAATGAAAATCGTTTAAATTTAACAACATTGCCAGCTTTTGATTTTTAAAAGATCATTTATGTAGGTGGAGATTGGTTAGTTAGCGCGTTCCAAAGATTATTTTTATTACCATCTTTCGCTTTCGCAGGTCTTTACGTGATCGCACGCTTGCACGCTTCTCCAATCTCCAGTCACCCGCCTTACTGTATGTACTTTGTCAGATTTTTGCCAATTTTTTTTTTAAACTTTAAATTATTTTATTTTATTTATTCCCTCCGCATGTGTGTTTCCGCCTCGTACGCATAAGTTTTGGTGATTGCTTACATTTCGCTGCGACCTATAAGGTTCAAACGCAAAATCTCAGTGTATGGGGGAAGCCCCCAAAATCGCGCGAGTTTTGCGTTTTTTTTTTATAAATAATATGTGTGCCACAATCGTTCACTGCTCTCGGATACATTTATTTTGGAGCAAATGTATATTTGCGATCTATAGCAGGCATGTGCAACCTTTTTCTATGTACGGGTCACATTTAAAACTTAAGAACTGTCGCGGGCCGCAAATATATACAGGGTGTCCGTTTTTCAAGCCCCACCATTGGGATTTTGAGAACCGTAAAAAATACGGGGTCGGTTAAATTAGGGAAAAGTTTTTCCAAAAATATCCATAGGTAACTAGATAAAGCAAAAATTTAAATTTTTGCCAATTTGGTTTTTAGCTTATAACTTTCTTAAATGAACAAATACAAAATTTTAGTATGGACTTTATTGAAGCACTTTTTTACGAAGAATCACCAGGGATTGTCAAAATTTTACTAACTAGTGCTGTTTTTGAGTTATTGGTATTTGCAGTTTAGTTTATTATGTGCTCTAATGTTTCACCTTCAATCGCCAAACAAAGCTCTATTCTTTTTCTTAAACCATAAATAGCTTTTCTAATAACCCTGCTAATTGTATGCCTTAAAAAGACTAATAAGTTTCAGCTAAGCTCTTTTATATCTCCTGGTATGGTTTTGTAAATATCATTTTTTCCCATAAAAAATAATCTAGGGGAGATAAGTCTGGTGACCGTGCTGAACAGCGTACAGTTTCGCCACACCTGAGTTTTTGTGCAACACGCAAGCGGGGGCCGCACAAGATCGTACAAAGTGCCGCCGGTTGCCCATCCCTGGTCTATAGTGTACCACCCCGCGAGAAATGCAATATGTCGCAGTAGCAAAACGATAAGTACCGATGAGATCTAACGACGCGGGCACCGAAAAGATTTTTTTATTATTTTTGATTGTAAATTTTTCTGGTTTCGGGTATTGTTATAATGATAATTTTTTACCTTAAAATTTGTTTTAATTGTTATCTTAGTTTTCGTGTTAAAATTCGCACAAATCGCACGGCGATGATGAAAAAATTTGATTTTTCGCAAAAACAGTTTATTCAATCGATTAAAAATTTTCACACGATTTAGATATTAACAATACGCAAGTTTTTTATTTGAAACATTTTTTGATTAGAGTTTCTAGAATACGTGCTAAAATTCGAAGCGCTGCACGTCGTTGCGTAGCAAAATGGGGATTTCTCATAAACCGTTTGTCCGATTGAAATCGATATTAATAATACGCAACTTTTTTATTTAAAACATTATTTGATTGCGTTAAAAAATTCGTTCTGCAGCATTACATTGTATAGTGTGTCGTTCTGTGCTAAGGCCTGATATGCGTCGCTTCGCGGTAGCGGGTGCCGTCGGAGTGCATATCAAAAATTTTCAACCCGCTACCGGAAGGCGTCGCACATGAGGCTGTACCACGTAAAGCACACCATACAATGGTGTTTTTAATATAAATTACGAGAACCCACTAATTTTTGGCTGAAATTAACCAACCGCAAGTAGTACTTGAAGTTTTTTTTTTGTTTCAATTATTTTTATTGGTTATATTAGTAAAATGAATTTAATTAATTTTATTTAGATAATAAATATATTTTTTGAATTAATTTAAACAAAAGTGTAAAAAATGTACAATAATAAGTAATTTTTCATCCAATTATTGAGAGTAAAGCGCTAAGTTTATATGAAATATTCAGGAGTGAATTACGTGAACAGTTTTTTTTTTGTTTTTTAATTATAAATAACTGTACATTTTAAAATAAATATTATTTAAATATCTAACTACACATGTTTCACTAACAGAGTCTCCCATTCAATGGAAACATAAAAATCACTTGATTGAACTCATTAAACACATCTTTAAATTGCAATTTTAATAATAGGAAAAGTAAAAATGTTCTTAAATCGGCACGCTCACCTTTTGGGGAAAAATCAATTTTAATGCGACGCAAACGAATTTTAAATTTTTTAAGAAGTTTTCGAGATATTAAAAAAAAAACCTTTGTATTTATTGAATATTTTAGACAAAAATGCAAGTGAAAAAGTCCAAAATCCAGCAAGTAATTATTTTTTACGTAATAAGCGACCCCAAATTAGGGGGTAAATGTATTTATAGTTGATTTTTAAAAACTCAAAATTTTAAACCTTTTCAAAAAGCAAAATTTTTTCACGCCTTATATTCTCCTTTGATTTTCAACCAAAACAATTCAGTACTATTAATCATTATCATTATTACTTCATAATCACTAATAATATATAAATACAGGTTGTATTTCATACTTTTAGCCCACTTTTAGTAAAATTAAATTTGACTTACAATAGGTGTTGTGATGATTTCTATTATCAGGAGGTTGCATTGATTGAGTGTAAGTTAAGGTATTTGAACCGGTCCAAGTTCCACCTGCTCCTAAGGTAGCAGAGGGTTGCGACCCTGAAACTTGGCTATTATTTGTCACTACGTTATTTACAGCTTGATTTGCAAAACCATTTTGTTGTAAATGGGGGCTAACTGGTGAACTATTTCCACCTATAATAAAGTCATAGATAATTAATCTACAGGAAAATATTGTAGAGGTGTAATTTTTTTACCAATATTTTGAGTAATATTTTCAGTAACAGGTCTTTCAGGTTGAACATTTGTTTGTGCAGGATTATAAAATTGTCCCTGATTGTTTGATGCTATATGAAGAGGTGTACCTGGATTTCCAGAACCTTGTTGTGGTGGTATGGAACCTGAGGAGACTTGGGATGAATTCCCATGACTTTGTAACGTATGCTGATGGACCGGAACTGATACAGCAGCTGTTTAAAATGGACACAATTATGAATTGAATATAAAAATATTTTATGAAGTGATCAAAAATAAAAATTTAAAAAATGAATCTTACGAATAGAAAGGTGCATTCTTGTGGGTAGCCAAGTGTTCCTTTGGCAAGCATCTTGACCAGATTCCAATTTTGGGACAGTGGATGGTCCCAAAACAGGCCTATTATTCGAATTATATAAACCTGGGTCACCTATTAAATCACGGAAAAATCATGCATAACAGAAAATAATCGAAACAATTTGTGGGAGATAAACAAAATAAAAACACAAATAACTTTTCATCAAAGTTTGCAATGAGTAATGGCCATGAAATGCAGTGTTTATAAACCAACTCAAATTTCATTTGATTGATTTATGTGTCACGTATAACTTACCAGTCTGTGGGGATTGTAGAGCTGCTAAATTAAAATTTTGTTGAGGTGGGTGATGTTGTATAGTTTGAGTGACTCCAACTCCCATTTCACCATCAACTTCCATGCTACTTCCTGGTACCGGCCCTCCAGCACTGTATTCATCTTTAACAAGCCTTGAAGTCGGTTGAATGGTGAGGCCAGAAAGGTCGATTCCAGGAGAAACAACTCTTTCATAATGATAGGGATTAACACACACTGAATCACATTTTAAGTCAAATGCAAACTGACAATATTTTACATGTTTAAGTTCGTTTTTATGAAGATCCGGCCACCTCCAAATTCGTGCATATATGACATGTGGAAAACCTTTACGACCGGCTACCTACAATTATAATGATCAGATAAAGTTTGGCTTAAATTGTTATTCAACTTGCTTGCAATCGTCCATCAAGTGTCCTTTGAATTGTAACACATTTACTAGGATGTGCCCCATTTGTTGTGATCGCTGTTATAAGTGAGTCCAATTCATCCCTTTTTTCTTTTCATTTTTTTACTAAAGATTCAATGGCACGCTTTGCAAAACCTTCGCTTTCTCCGCCTTGTCTATGGCACATCAAACTATGCACTATACTAAGACATGCATCGGCTGAAGTTGGAGCATTTGTTGTTAACCCGGACATATCACGAACTATAAATAACATAATTTTATGAAATAACAATTAAATTCTAACCTAAAACTAATAAGCAATATTTGTTTTGATAGTCGTCAGATGTTTAGATGTAAAATAAAATTATCTTAATTAGAAACTAAATATTACAAATGTAAAGCAAAATATTTATATAAACATTATTAGTAAGTTCATGCAAACAAATAATTATAACATACCTTGTGTGAAATAATGAATGGAAAATTTTCACATTTTTATGGATTTATTTAATAAAATCATAACGATTTTATTAATTAGTTTTTAAATTTATTACTAATAATGATATAAAAAGTTGTTTTATAATTTTTTAACAATGACAATGACAAAACTGTCAAAAATCCTGAGATAAGTAACGACTAGCGACTGTTGCCTACCAACTACTGATGAATGATGAATAGCGTAAGTAATAATAAATTAAGCATTAATAATACCCGGTAAAGTAAGCTTCCTTACTACATAAAAGCACTCGGCATGGAGACCATTGCCCAGCACGCTGCGCCCCCCTCCAGCACCGCAACAAATATCCAATCAATAAATATGATTTCGACCCGAAGTACTAAAATATGTAATGAGTAGCTTTCAATAAATACCTTCTTGGTGGGTTGACACAGTTGAATATACGTGACCACCACTAGAGAGTCCTACCATCGTTAAAAGGGCGGCATTAATTGTAACAAGAAATCCCCAGCCCCTTTGACATTTGGAGTGCGTTCCTAAACTCAGGGTGCGTGTGGAGTGATAGGCGAATCACGTGACCTGACCATCACATTACCTTGAGTTCTTGAGTTTGGTTAAGGACAAGAGGTTATGGTTAAAACATTAAAAATGAAATTTTCAGACAAGGAAAAAACCAAATATTTTAACTACTCATCTGTAATTGGAATATAAAAACATTCTGTTGCTAAAAAAATACAATTTAAGATAATCATTTCTCTTATTGTTGTGATATGATAATTATAATCATTTAATTTGTATTTACAATTCAAAAATGTGCATTTTTTGTTTTGATATGATAAAAGTAATTATTAATAGTTATGAGTATTAGCTACATGGGAACAACTGTTTGTATTTACAGTTCTTATAATTATCATATCAAAACATTATTTAATAAAGTGTATTGAGAACTAACAAAATCTGGTCGCCCTCTGGTAGCGAAAACTGAACCTGTCCAAAGAGTACTGTTCGTACCTGATCACTTGCATATACAAGTGCAAAATGAACGTTAGGGAAAAATATGATAATAAATTCTACAATTTACGTACAAATTGTTGTGTTTTTGAGTGATACTCGAGAAAAAATAAAAATAGAATTAAAACAGTATTCTTTCGAGAACAGCTGTTTGAACAAAAGTGTTGCCACCTATCGGTAGTGTTAGTGATCATAGAGATAGAGATGTAGCAA
>JARJDX010088633.1:0-11092 GCA_030264735.1 Gymnusa sp. GC000175
TTTTTTTAATCTGTTTGCATATTCAAAATATACGTGTTTCTCTTGGGCATATTTTCAAAAAATTCAATTGTTTGTCTAATTCCAATGACTATCCCTGTGTCATCATTTTTGGGTCCTGCTTATAAAATTAGGGTCATTTTTAAAAATTCTTAATTTTGAGCAAAAAGAATTTCATTCCGGGAAAATGACTTTTAATGAGCCTTTAAAAACGGTTTTTACTTCATAAAGCTCGTTTTGTCTAGTATATGTATACAAAATTTTAGCCAGATTGGAGAAATTTTAAAAATCACATAAAACAAAGCCCGGCGCACCCACCCAAATTTTTATGAGATGTTTTAAGAATATTGCAAGATTTTAAAAACTGATTTCACCCCATTAAAGTACGTTGAAGCTGCAATACAATACCAAAATTTTAGTCCAATTAACAGATGACGAAAATCGTTCATTTAATTCATTTTTCGTCCTCGTCCATTTTTCTTAATTTTTGAGGTGAAAATTTTAATTTCTAGGAAAACGGTAAGGTCTTTTATATAACACTTCACTACTGTAAAGAACCTTATAGAATGTAAAATAAGAATACGTCAAAGTAAAAACGATCGTCATATTCAAATTAGGATTTTGACCTCAAAATAACTTTTTAAAAAGAAGTAAAATAAAAATTACCAATTATAGATGCCTACACTTATCGTGTAAGTTTAGTTGCCTATAGTGTCTTTGCACTACTAGGCTCCCGGCGCCTTCCCAAAATTTAATTCTCACTGAATTGCTTGTTTTTGTGATTTTAATTTTACCAAACGGGACGAAAATTGTTATTCTAGTATTTTTAATAACGGGAATTATGTTGGTAAAATCCGTACCTCTCTTCTTCACTCAATAAAGATTTAAATTCATATTAAACTGTTTCTTTATTAATATAAATAAATCCCAGAAAGTTCTAGGAGTAACTATAACATACATACATATAGACAGACAGACTTTTGTACACTTTATTACAACTGGAAGTAACTTACATTTTAGGCTGATTAGAACTTTACATTGTTCAAGCCTTTTAAGATATGATCATTATTAGTCTTTAACGGCAATAATATTATTTTATTTATTGATTTATTTAATATTATGTGGCAGTAAAAATGTTTGGTCTCCTTACAAACTAATATCGGTAATACAGATACAAAATAACAATTACTTGATTATTACATTATACATATAATAGTAACAGTTGGTAATAAAGGTTATTTTTAACAACGTTTAAAGGAAAAAATGTTATGTTATCAACATAAGCCAAGAATATACAAAACTAAATAATAAAAAGGATATTTGGTCCAAAAAAAAAAAAAAATAATAAGAAATTATATACAAATATTAAAATAGGGCTTTTCTCATCCAATATTTATATGGTTATAATACAGTGTCATGTAATCACATGATTAGGCTCAATAAATATAACTGTACAAGAGCTGATGTGATGTGACACAACTTTGACTAATGTGATGATGGTAATCATTCTTTCAGGTAATATTATCGTTACACACTGAAATAACATAAATGTCTTGCTCCGTTACACAAAAATTATAATAATAAAATAAGAATTTTTTAAAGTACAATTTCAATTTACAAATCATGCTTTTATACAACAAAGTAAAATATCCTTACAGCATTTTTTCAACTGGTTTAATAATTTTAATATTTAATCACAGTCCTTGCACTCAATTATATGTTAATGTATATGGCAGCTCCAATTTTAGCTGGTTGATCGTTATTTTTTTCTTGGCACTCATAACCAAGGCACTGTGCAGAATTAAAGAAGAACTGGCCGCTAATGCCAAGAAAATTTTAAATTACAAATCGTCTACAACAAAATATAAAGATATGTCAATCACTAATATTTTACTTGTCATTTTTAATAAAATTATGTTTTTTTTTTGGCATTAGTGGCAAGTAGGAATGGATCACAATATGTTAAATAACACATACACACTTATAACGTAGCACAGCCGAAGTTTATAATAAAAAGCAGTCACTAAAAACTGTCCAAATTCAATAAAAATCGAGAATTAAAACAGTCACATAGTTGAATGACTTATTGTTGCAAGCGCTGGAACATGTTATAGTCCATTACATATATGTAGAATATAGATCACATTCAATTGCCTATTATATATAATAAATATTTACTTAAAACAAGTCTTTTGATTTAAAAAAATTAAATCAAATTATTGTCTAGCCATTAAAATTTTTTATATTGACTATAAGCAGACAAGCTTTTTAATACTTATAATTATAGTCACGTGGTGACTGTTGTTAATTTAGACTATTAAATTCGACTATATGTCAATAAAATATATTAAAAACTAATCTCACAAGTTTTGATTTATATTTTTTGTTTCGACTATAACGCTGTTTCAACCAACTAGTCACTACTTAGTGACCATTTGCTTTATCTAATAATATCTAGGGGTAGAATATCACATGGGGGTCACTTAGGAGTGCGGAAGTATCGCAGAACTACGTATCCGAGTAATCTGAACACCAAAAGAAAGGCAACCAACACAACAGTGTTGGCCCAAAGTGGTAAATGTGGTCCTTGTACTTCGAGGATTGCTGTAACTGGTATATGAGTAGATTCTGAACAAACGCTGTATTTGCTTGGATGCGCACACCTATAAATAGGTATAAATTAAATATTTGTTAACTATGGTTAAAAAATAACTTACAAAATCGGAAGTCCTTCGCTAAATTCGACGATTTGCATGTTTTGATAAGCGTAATGAACCATTGAAAGATAACGCATCCACGTGAGCCACGACGGTATATTCGTGGCTAAATACCCGCCAAATAATTGCGTCGCTAACGTATATAAAGCACTTATAGTAATACTAACTTGCATATCCATGCAAGCAGCACCAATAAAAAATCCAACACTTTGTGCAACAATCGTGTTCAATAAAAGAAAACCCAACAACGTAAAAAACACTATGGGTGAATGAAATCCGAGCATGGGATATGAAATTAGGTGATAAATCGCCGGTAAAGTCACTGTTAAAGGCAACTCACCCACCATCTTCGCTAAATAATAAGCACTCAATCTATAAGCACCCGATTGTCTTTCTTTATTAATCACTTCACGTTCCGGCGGAAAAGAACTTAACGCACCGAAATGGGCAAACAACATCCAATATGTGGTTGAAAAAAACATCCACCCTTGAATGTCGTGTAAAGCATCTTCGCGGCGTTCTAATTGAAACCATAAGAGTCCTGCCAATAAACCCAAACCGATCGTTTGCACCCAATTTAATTTTGATAACATTCTAGGCCTTGCTTCTTGGAAATTTCTCTGGGATAACACTTTGAATTGAGTCCAGAAACTTGTAGGCCAGGAGAAGTAACAATCTGAATCACTTGTTTCACTGCTTGAAGATGAGGCGTGAGAATGTGTGTCCAACCATAAACGACGCACGTCGGGTTCCATGGAATTTAACATGTCTTCTGAAGGAAGATTGCTGTTTGTTATACCTGGAAATAAAATTTGTATCAAAATATTTTTCATGATTAATCAATAATTTATTATTTGCGATTTTCGCAATTTTTTTCGCGATATCTCGAAAAGTGGCAAAGGTATTTAAAATCCGATTAAAGCACTTATAGGCTAATACATTTTCTGCAAAATCGTTACTTGTTCAATTATTTTGAGTATAAAACAAAGAAGGCTTGGAAAATGAAAATTTTGCTATTTGAAACACGTATACTTTCATTTGGGGTCGCGAAAAAAAATTGTTATTTGCCAGATTTTGGGCATTTTTCACTTGTTTTTTTTAAGTTTTGTCCAAAATACTCACCAAATTTTTAGTTTTTTAAAATATCTTGAAAACTTAACCAATTTTAATTTCTTCTTCATGGCATTAAAAGAGATTTTTTTGGAAAAAATAAAACTGCGACCATAAATTAGAGTAAAGATTTGTGTAACAAATTATTGACGTTTTGGTAAAATTTTCTAAAACCTGGAAGGATCGGGGCTTTGCCCAGTCACCCCATCACGCTGGGTAAAACCCGAAATATCTAAAAATATCTAGACTAGATGATAGATCGGAAGCACCCATCTAAAATAATCTAAACACATCCACTTTGAACTTTCTAAATGTATAATTTTTGTGTAATTTATTTTTTAATTATTATGTAGACATATTTTTTTTTTTGTTACATTAATGATTTAATCGATACAGATCCTAAGAGATAAAGCTTTTATGTAAGAGTCTAAGAAAAAACGACAAAGAAAGTTAAATGTATAACGATCAAGACGCATTTCTTTTTATTAATGTGAAGTCGGAAAGAAATTCTGAACATTTCTAAACTACCGTTAAATCATAAAAAAGACATAAAGATAAGTAATTAACGGCCAAAGATACTTAAAAAAACGTCTTGGAAATTAATCCGCCAAGCGGAAAATATGAAACTTACGATCTAAATGTGGAAAAGTGACGTGGTGCGAAGGATCCAGAACTCTTCCTGCTTGATCGACATACTTTTCCTGTAGATAAATGCAATCGTGTAATTCTATGGGATAATCTTTTGCTTTTCTTGCTTCTCTTGCAGCTGCTATGATTTTTTGTCGTAACTCTACTGAACCTTTTACTTGTTCCACTAAAAAAAAAAAATTAAAACAAAAATCATTTTTTTTTAGAAATTAGGGCAAAAGTTATATTTTTTGTTTTAGGTAATTTTTTTTTAATCTGTCGGTGCTCAAACCCAGATCTTCACATTCCCGGTGTGGCAGGTTAACGTCCGCAATGATTTTTAAAATTTTTGAAAAATACAGTCGCTCTGTAAGGACTCGAACACGTTTGATGTAGCTTGTTAACGTCTACTGAAAATTTTTGAATAAAGCAGCCGCTCTTCGAACCCGGATTTTCACATTCCCGGCGTAGTCCGTTAATCTTTACACAAAATTTTTAAAAACACAGTCGATCTGCAGGGGCTCGAACCTGAATATCTACATTTACGGTGTAGCAATTTTTTTAATTTTTGAAAAGCACAGTCGATATATTAGACTCGAACCTGCATTATTACATTCCCGGTGTAGAATGTTAATGCCTGTATTAAATTTTTGAAAAGGTCGAGACCCAAACCCGACTTTTTGGTGTAGCATGCTATTTTTTATACTAGAATACATCGGGGGTTTGAGTAACAACGAAATGAGAAAACGTGGGTTGATCCCCAGGAGGGTCAATAATTTTTTTAGCAATTTAAACCGTTCATTAACACATATTGATGTTGAAAAATACGAAATAAATTTGTAATTTAATTAAAACTTACATATAAAGTCAGCAGGATTATAGTGGGGCATGATATGAAGTCCTATACTACCAAAAAAATCCACAACTTTACAGGTATCTCCAAAATAAGCAGTCTGTCCACCACAAAGTAGAAGTAATTTGTCACATAAATGGAAAATTTGACTGGAAGGTTGATGAAGAGTTACGACTACAGTTTTTCCTTCAGAAACTGCGTATCTTTTTAAAGTGGTCATTAAATTGTACGCAGCGTACGAATCTAACCCCGACGTAGGCTCCTGCAAGCACAAAAAAGTTTATTAATACCACCGCCGGTTTTAATTCCTGCAACACTTACATCCAGCAGCATCAACGAAGGATTCGTTAATAATTCGCACGCTATATTAGCACGTTTCTTTTCACCTCCACTGAGCCCTCTTTTGATATAATCTCCTATAATTGTATCCTGACAAGGCCCAAGTTCCAACACATCAATAATATGATCAACGTATTGCATCTTTTGCGAGTGGCTCATTGTATCAGGAAGCCTCAATCTCGCGGTGTATTCCAAAGTTTGTCTAAGCGTCAAATCGGGGAAAAATATATCTTGTTGAAGGACGTAACATATTTTTCTTTTCCACCGCTTGCAAAGCGCATCTCGGTTTAGGTATATGTTTCCACCGTCTAAGCGTAAACGACCGCTGAGGCAATTGAGAAGCGTGGTTTTACCACATCCTGAAGGACCCATGACGGCCAACAGCTGGCCTGGACGCACCAAACCATCCACATCTCGCAAAATTTGACGGTTACCCACGCTTACAGTTAAACCCCGGAAGGCCAGGTGGACTGGTAGTGGTCTGTGGTCGGTTATTAAACAAGGGAAATGAACTGCCGTTGAATCTGCCCTATAAAGAAATAAAAAAATGATTAACACGTTTCGCTAATTATAGTTTTTAATGTTTTATTGATACAAATAAAATCTTAATTGTAAAAAATTAAAACCCACATTGTAAACAATTAAGTAAATCATCCAAAAAGTTTTATATATTCAGTTTAGAACAAACTTTGATCTTTTTTTTTCAAAATTTTAAAATTCATCCTCTGGAATTGGCTCAAGATGTGAAAATTTATCTGCGAACATAATCAAAAAATTGTAAGCATTTGTTGTATACAAAATTTTTATTTTGAAACATTGGAATTATTTAAAATTTTAATATGTGACTAAGGATTAAATTTTATTATTATTAATAAACTATTGCTAAAATTTCATCAAAATTGGTTGCGTGAAGAATTGTTAAAATGAGCTCTAAGACAAGAAACGTTAATATTGATAAAATGGGCAAACTTGACTTCATTTTTTTTTGTTCGAATTTTATCGTGTAAAATTTCCTCAAAATATCAAAAAATAATCAAAAACTATCGGAAAATTACATAATGTGACAAAAATTTTGAAAATTCGTCTCCCTTTTGGACAAAACATTTGATCAATGCTTTTTAATAGCTAATTTATTAGAATTCGTTGGTAATTGTAGGACTCCTTTTGTGATCTTGACGAGTTTTGCGGTCTTTCCTTGCTTTATTGTGTGGTTTGTGACCGCTTGGAGATTATGTTCTCTATCTCCCGATATTTTGTGATAACCAACGAAAACACTTAGCAGAGCTGGGTATGAGCTAATGACAGACTGAATATCAAGATATAATCAAAGAGCATGATTGCTTGAGACCACGAACCAAAAATTGAAACAAAGGCAGTCATGAATTAGTGAGAAATTGGTCTTCATTTTATTAATATATTGATTCTATTCAAATTTTTGTCCACTTATTGATATAAATAATTAAAAAATTGTAAAATTTATATAAAAAATGGACGTGATAAAAGGAAAACCAAACATTTTGTTAAAAGTATTTGAAGGAAATTGGAAGTGCGTGTCTTGATGTCAATCACATTGTAGTTTGTAAAATTATAACAATAAAAAAGAATAATAATCTTGTATATTATAGAATGTTGTGGTAATAATTTTCCCCGTTGTTGAAGTTATCACATTGTATGACCTGGTTATAAGTATGACCTAGTAGTTCGGGTCAACGACCCGTTATAATTATCTTTATATTTTCGGTTACATTATTTGTTTATTATATTCTGGCGAAAGTGGTGTGTGTACAAATGACAAAAGCAAAAATGCACGTAGCATTTAAAAACATTACGCATGAAAAGTAAATGAGCCATTGTGCCACCATATTTCGTCAAAAACGGTTCCTTCTGAATATCATTTAAATCGCGCACGAAAAGCCACGTTTTCTAAACGACGTTACGACATAAATTTTTTTTAATGAAATTAAACAGAAAGTTGCGTTGCACGTTTTCTTTCTATTGCGTCTGTTAATTCTCAATAATTTTTTTTATTTAATTGACAATATCTATTTTGCGTTGCTGCGATCTGTGTGTAAATGGGATGGAAATAGACTTCCCGGGTCAAAAAACCTCCTCTTTATATCGTGCTAGATTCTTGTTTTCGATACTTTGCCAAATTTTTACGTTCGGATTAGAGATCCAGTTTTTGTATCACTTTTTATTCGCATGTATACATTTTTTTTAAAGAAAAATAAAAGTACAAAAATGTTTATTATTATTATTTTTTTGTAAACTCTTCTCGCTGCTTTAAACGCAAACTTTTATACTTGGAAAAGTGCCAAAATCGTTATTCTACAAGCGCAATTTAAAACGAACAAAAAAACATACTCTCATTCAGGGATATTAAGCTCTTCTCATAGCTTTTAAAATGTTTGTGATGAAAATGAAATATTTTTGTTTAAAACTGTAATTGCTCGTGATTACGTTATGTATCAACTTTTTTAAGCTCTTTGTGATGATTTATACCTTACCTATTACAGTTAGAAACGAAAGTACTTTTGTCTGTAGGTGTATTTGGGAGTGTTAACTAATAGTTAGATGTCATGTAACGATGTAACAATTGTAATTATTTATTTTATTATTAACGAGGATTAAGTTTCTTAAATATCTATTATTATTTTTTATTGAGGAAGCGTAGGAGTTCGTGCGATTATGATGTGAAACAAACTGTTTTTTAATCAAGTCATTTTTTAATGTAATTTTGAGTGATGTAGGTTCATAAAGTCGATCAATGCACTCAATTTCGTGCAATATCTGTTAATAAAAAGTTCCCTGACTTTAAGATCAACGATCTCCAACATGTAACCATAGCATCACCAATTAATACTCGCAAATATTTGGGGGTCAGTAGGGTCAATGTCTGTTTTAAACTAATTGCTTCCACTAGGTCAGATGTCGGTCTTGTACCCCGGTATATGTGGTAGTAACAAGAAGCCCACTCAATTACTTATTGTTACGTATTTAGACGCGCGTGCAATAAACTTTTGTGTTTGCAGACGTTTTATTAAACATTGCAATCAATTTAGCCTCTTAAAGAGCTGAAATTTTTCAATTCAGCCTCTTACCTCACGAGATGCTAATCTCGGCGACATTCCCCACATTGATAACTCGTTAGTCACTGACGCTGTGACTATCTATGATGGCTTTAGAACAAGTTTAAGATGTCACCTGTATATTAACGGATTCTTATAACGGTGCGATTGTGTGAGATATTTTGCAGGCAGCAATTAACAACTGACCCAATTAGCAGATTGCCAATGATAGCCTGTAATCGTTCTAAACAATGGAAAAGCATTGCATTGTGAAATTGCATGACTGCATGCGAACCTACAAATCACGAGATGATTTTAACTTTGCTTATACACAAATACTCAAAAATATACTATAGAACCTAAACAAATTAAATTGATATCTTTATTTGACCTTTTCTTTCTCCTTCTCTTTCTATTTTCCTTATACTGTTTTCTCTTTCTTGCTTTTTGTTTTTTTCTCTCAATATCTACATAAAATAAAATTATTTAGAAAACTTTAAGCTCCTTCTTCTATCAACGTTTTAAGGTAATAAAATGTTTTATTCCTTGTTATCTATTAGCCTTATAACTGTATAATTTTTATCAATAATACCATAATTGCTATATATAACACAAAATTACTTGATTATGTCTAACTCTTACGCAGTTGCCACGGTCTGTCGGTCTGTCACGTCTTCTTGGTATGATTTTCACCTCTACCACTACATGGTTTTCTAATTTTCTTTATACATAAAACTTTAGTCAGCTCTCAGGCAGTTATTTGTCTAATCCTGAAAATTTGCTACCAAATTTTGCAGCTTCAATGGTATCAATGATACCATAATTGCTATATATAACACAAAATTACTTGATTATGTCTAACTCTAACCCGGTTGCCACGGTCTGTCGGTCTGTCACGTCTTGTTGGACAATTTTCACCTCTACCATTACATGGTTTTCAAATTTTCTTTATACATAAAACCTTAGTCAGCTCTCAGGCAGTTATTTGTCTAATCCTGAAAAGCTACGAAATTTTGCAACTTCAAGTTAAAAAAATTATTTTTTAAAATTTTTTTCCAAATTAACCCCATTTCGCCCTACCCTTTAAGTAGAAAGCTCTGGTGTTACAAAATCTGAACACAAATTTTATATTAAAGTGAGTGACCCTGTAAATTAACTGTCTGGTCGATGAAAAAACGCATTAACGATTAATTTTTAAATACAAATATTGATAATAAAAGAAATAAATTATAAATTACAAGATTATATAATGAGCAGCAACAAATAATGCATACGCAGCAATTGCGAGATAAAGTAGTTCCCATTAGTGTGATTAAGTGCGATCTCTTATCGAGCATACAATTCAAAAACATAATAAACAATAAGCGCACAGTCTTTTCTCCTCAACGCAGAAAAAAAAAGACAAGAGTTATTCTAACAATATCGAATGACACATATAATATAACAGAAAGATAAGAATATCATTTAAAAATAAACCATAGTTATTGTAGGGTCAACGTTCTGAGGTACAGTTGAATGTATTTGTCGTACAATAATTGTAATTATACATAATCGTAATAAAAAAAAAGTATGTCCGGACAGAATTTCCTTCATGAATATATTAATAAGTTTACTTCACATGAAAAATTTATGTGGTTTAGGTGGATTAAATTTTCTTTAATGGTTGACATGCATAAAAATACCTTTTGTTTAATTTTTTCTTTGTTATAATGTGCTCATTTCAAAGTAAATTTCCCACTTATGCATTTACGCGATTTAAACCCCAAGTTAAGAAAATTTACATCGATTCAAGTCATAAAAGCTTAGATTTTAAATTATTTATTTTGAAGTTTTTTGAAAGGTTTTGAATTTTTTAACGGTTTCGTTCTTAAAGTTAAAGTATTCAGTACCTCCTTATACCCAGGCCCCGTCCTAACTGCAGGGCTAAATGGGCAATAGACCCGGGGCGCCAGCCTCTAGGAGCGGCAATTTTGGTTGAACTCGTTTGACGGTCCGCGTAATAATAAATTTTTGTATTAAAGAGGGGCGCATTATTATTAGTAGCCCACGGGCGCCAAATATCTTAAGACGACTCTGCTTATACCTCCGCTTCTGTTACGTTTCTTCTACTTTGTGTACATGCTTCGTTAGTATGCCCTTCTTCAACCTATTCTATAGGAACAGACGAATATTGGAGTTTTCTGTAAATGTTTCGTTACATTAGATTTGGTTAGCTACGTAATATGTTATTAGGTTAGGTACGTGTGGCTAGTTGAGGTTATGATTTCAACTTCCTGTCGAGCTGTCAAGATAGGAATGCCATCAGCCTCCATCTTTAAAAAGTTTGACAGGAGTTTGTATAGATGATAATCACATAATCTTTTGAAAGAAGAGTTTTTTTG
>JARJDX010088712.1:0-20427 GCA_030264735.1 Gymnusa sp. GC000175
AAAAAAGTAGGCTTTAAAACTTACAAGATAGCGGTGTTTGTGGTGAATGTGATCCCTTTTTTAACGATCTTAATTCTTAGACAAAAGACAAGCCTCTTCTAAGTCAAAAACTAAAAATGGCTAGACTCTTATGGGTAAAAAAACACCGAAACTGGTCGTAGGAACAGTAAGACTTAATTTTGTGAAGTGTTTAGGCGAGATGCAAAGTCTGTGTGGGTAATAGTAAGAGCAGAGTGATTAGGACAAAAAATGAGGCTCATCACAACCTCAAAAAAAAAGTTAAATTTCCAGCTTCTGTAATGCTGTGGGGATGCATGTCCGCAAGAGGTGTAGATAAACTACACTTTGTAAAAGGCACAATCAATGCCAATAAATACATCAACATCCTGGTAAGTTACCTGAAGCCGTCAATTGAAGAGTTACGGTGGATTAAAGTTAACAGTACCCTTCAGCAAGATGGTGCTGCATGCTACACGGCTAAAAAAGAAAAAGTGAAGAGCTGGATGGCTGAAAATAATATTCCACTGAAGTGAACCTCCAGTAGCCCAGATCTTTAGCCAATTGAAATATTGTGGCATATCATAAAAAGTAAACAGCCAGAACCGCATGCTCGTTTACAAGAGATTTGGGACAACTTTAACTCAAATGATTGCCAAAATTTGGTTAACAAAATGCAAAGCCGTATTGATGCTGTTATTGGCCGAAAAGGCGATGTAACTCAATGGTAGTTTGTTAGTTGTTTATCTAAGATATTTGCTTTAACACCAAAAATCCTTTTCTTTTTTCCCTTGATCGAACTTTTTTGTCGAATTTAATGTCCAGCTCAATAAAAAAACTACAATGGTTTTAAAATGTTTCTCTGACTTTGGTGTATTTATCTAATGGAAACTGATTGTATCCAGCTGTGCCAATTTTATTAAGACCTCGTATATAATATAACACATGTTTTTCGAATTTTCAGCGGTGAAGCTAGCAACTAAACAGCGGCCATATGTATGGTAGGCAAAAATTGCGCTAAATATAAATTTTTCTAATGTAATTTCTATGTATACTGTATACTCAACCATTTTACTGACAGATAATTAAATTTTTTATTATTCCGTGATGTTGCCAAACAAATTCTATGAAATTTTAAAGGGTCCCTGTAAAATAGTTTATTTTAAATAGGCCGTTAAAATATTAGATTAGTGAATACTGATATAAATTAAAATTATTAGAGGTTTGTTAAAATAATGTTTTTTAAAGGGCCGTCAAATTTTAGAGGAAATTTTCAGAAATGATCCCAAAAACAGCACATTAAAACTAAAAAAGAACCAAAGAACAACGCATTACCATGTAAACATGTAGTGTGGAGGATGTTTTGCGAACCGGCGGCCATTTGTGTGGTAGGCAAAGCATTAGCTGCAGTAACGCCCCCAGTTCCCCCACCACTTGCTTTACTTTTACGTCTTTCTACAAAGTAAAACACTCTGTATATTGACATAATTATATGCGAACCGGCGGCCATTTGTGTGGTAGGCAAAACATTAGCTGCAGCCACCACCTGCTTCACTTTTACATCTTTCTAAAAAGTAAAACACTCTGTATTTTGACATAATTATAAGTATTTATGTTATAATTAATTTTAATGAATGTGGAGCATTTTATTTAAGTAAAATCGCAATAATAAATTTTTTTGTTATATCTGCGGAAAAAACTGGAGTGGGTTTCGGAGGATCAATATCTCTGAAGGAATAAGTTTGAAGTAGATTTAAGAGAATTATTGTCCCTGTTATCACCAAAAGAAAATCTTTGGGGGATCAATGTTTGTAATAGTTTCAAAAAATATTTGGCTTAAAGAATTTTGTAGGATTTAAACTTAATGCAAAAAAATTTGTACGAAAATAATCTAATAGAAAATTACAAAATCTTTAAGATAATTTTTTTCGGAAAAATTTAAAATATGCTAATTAACTTTAAAATTTGTCGAATGGTAAGCATGAAAAATTCTTTAATATGTAGTTAAAAGTTATATTTTCTGAAATAGAAAAATTTTCAAAAAGTATTCAATTCCATTTATAGGAATTCATATTTTTGCTGACTTTACAGAAACATCAATAAAATATTTTTATGAAAATTTATTTCTTATAAATTTTGCGAGGTTCTTTCATAAAAGAGATATATCGTTTATTTTTTTATGTTTTCTAAAAAAAATTAAAACAAATACAGTAAATAGCTGTTTGTGGTAGTTGTGGTTTGTTCTAGAATATTTACGCGTAATGCTCTGCACTCTTTATATTACCATCTTATTTCACCTTATATTAAATTATAAGCAATAATTAATATTTTTTACCAATTGGACAGACGTTTATTTTTAGGTTACTTGGCCAAAATTAAATTGTTATTATTTTTCTGGTGGTATGTATTTTTGGATTTTTTTTGCTAATTTTGTAATTATTTGTTTCTTGTATAATTTTTTTACCATTTGATAACTAATTATTTCATTGTTGTGTTTTTTTTTGCCAAACTTATTGCTTTATATATTGTTTTATGAACCCTGGTGACGTCTTCGAGAATTGTCGGAAAACTCCCATCACCCAGTCCACACTATTTTTCGTGTTTAAAAACGCTTTTATAATTTTCATTTCCACCATTATTTTTTTTAATATTTATTTAATATGAGCGTAGTTTCAGAAGTACCAAATCTGCCGTGTAGATAGCGGTTGTTATTTAAAAATAACGACTCTGCTAGAAAGTACCAATCATATAAAGTTTGACGACGTTACGTTTTTCAGTATTTGTTTGACAGCCGTTCTTTATAAATTTGTAAACATGGAAAAAATTGGTCATCGTTATGTGATACAAAACTTTCATTTAAAAGACCTCAGTCCAACTAATATCAGACTGGAAATAAATTTTATTCTAAAGGGGACTTTGCTTCTTCGTTTATAACAGAAAATATTGAGCGGCAGAGTTTAAACGAGGCCGTACGAGCTGCCAAGACGAACATGACAGTAATCGACCAAATAAGGTGACGATTCCAGAAATGACTAAGTAAATCCACAAAATGTTATTGGTTGACCGTTGACTAAAAGTGTGTGAGTTAGCGCACATGGTAGGCATTTCAAAAAGTGCTGTATATCGCATAGTGACTGAAAGTTGTACATGAGAAAGATGTACGCATGATGGGTGCCGCGATTACTCACAATGTAACAAAAACAGCATCGTAAGGCTGTTTCAATCAAAAGTTTGGCAAAATTTCACAGCAATAAAGCAGGGTTTATTTGACTTGAGCCGAAGGAATAGTCAAAATAAAGGACTGAAATGAGAGAACGAGCTCCGAAAAAGGTGAAGACAGTTCCATCTGCAGGCTAGGTAATGGCGTCAGTTTTAAAGATGCGCGTAGGGTATTTTTTTTTAATTATCTTAAGAAATCAAAAATAATTAACGCATAATGCGCGAACTTATTGCAGCGTTTGAGATAAAAAAAAACGGCCGCATTTTGCGAAAAATAAATTCTCATCAAGAGAATGCACCAGTTCACACATCCATTATCGCCAAAATCAATGAGTAAAAGTTCGAACTTTTTTCTTAAACACTCTATTTACCAGATTTAGTAGATTATTTTCAGTTTTGAAACCTAAAAATTGGCTCGGTGGTAAAAAACTGGTCAACAGTGAAAAGGTAGAGCTGCGGTTGATTGCTATTTTGAGGAGCTCGACGATTCCCACTATAAACAGGATATGAAAGCTGGAAAAAGTATGGAACAGTGTTCACATGAGCTTATTTTAAATTTCACATAATTTTATTTATATTTGGTCCAAAGAAGCAAAATAAAATATATAGACCTATTGAGCGTGAAAGGACAGTACAGTGACTTGGAAGTAGAACACCAAGTTTAGGTTTAAAATATTACGAGTTCAATCCCCGGACACTGAGTCATTGGGATAAAAATTAACGGCACGGTAGCAAGACGGTGGAGATTTTAAAGGTAGCACGCTCTAATGTACAAACATCAAACAATTATGATGATAGAAGGGTATCCATCAATAAGGTCGCGCACAAATGATCGCGCCTTAAATGATCGCGCACATAAGATCGCGCCTAACAAGATCGTGAGGCACATAAGATCGCCGCACATAAGATCGCGTGAAAACAAAATTATTATTGCAAATTTGGCTACCTTAGTCTTCTCAAAAAGAAATATGAATATAAATAAGAGAAGTATTATCAAATTTCTATATTAAGTTTCTAAGCAAATTAAAGCGATAGGCGAACCAAAGGCTGGCGATAATAATAGTATTTTTCCGCGACCTTATGTGCCGCGATCTTATTTTCCACGCGATCTTTTGAGGCGCGATCTTATGTGAGCGGTCTTATGAGACGTGATCTTTTGTGCGCGATCTTATGAGGCGCGATCTTTTGTGCGCGATCTTAATGACCTAAACCGATAGAAAGACATAGCTATATCGATAGCTTAATGCTTAAGGGGTAAAATCTTTAAAAACCACAGTAACTCACTTACAAAACGCTTAAAAATTATATTGCGCATACACAAAGAAGATTGCAGATTTTATAAATTGGAGTTTGTAATGTTAATTCTTGTATGTACCTCTTCTTAAAAAATATTTTTGCATTATGGAAATTTAATTAGGGGAAATATTTTATGCAAAAAACGTTTATTTTATTATAATTTATTATTACGACATTGACAAATTTTCGTATGATTTATTTTTATTTATTTTTTATTTTTATGAAACTGCCATGATTATATTGCAGCAATCACATTTTATGACATAATAAAATAAATTATAATAAAATTTATATCCCCATACAAATTACATTTATGATCGATTTAGTACAATAAATTTCTATATAAAGAGGCTTTATTTAAATTGTAGCCCAATTAGGAAGCAACTCGTTAGCTTGATTTAATAAAATCAAATTTGGCAAAAATTTATCTAAAATTTGGGATATCAAAATTTAGGTCTTCATGAAGTTTTAACTCGCTGTTTCTCATAATTATTACATTCATCTTTACCAAGTTCTGGTGACCTACATGTGGTTTATTCCTTCTTTCCTCAAATTTCTTTATCATTTCGTCCGTTAATAAGATGCACTTTGGGTTTCTGTGTTAGTGTTAGTTGTATTCATTATAATAGCCTATTACTATTTTCTTCATATATTTATAATGCAGTGCTTGACACTGGGAATTACCCCAATAGTTCTATGTCTAGCATTCGTTAGTATCCTTCTAATTTACGATTACTGGATTCAAGTTAAAAATCATTGGGTCCATCTAATTTGTATAAGAAGCTTACATGCGAATTTTAAAGCCGATTAGTTGAGCTATCTGGGGTGGCGAGCACACACACAGACAGGTAAACACACACATACCAGATAGAAAACTTCTTTTTTTTTAATATAAAAACTCGAAAACGATATATCCATTGAATCCCTTATTTCAAAAGTTTTAATTACGGGCTTAGGTCGCTTATTACTTTATCATAGATAAAGTATTGTAATCGACAAAAAAAGTTGAGATTTTAGTGGTAATACACCTTTTAGGATCCCCTGACCAAGAATTAACTAAAATAAAAAAATGTCTGCGTGCAAGGTTTTTCAAAAACTATTAAAGATATAACTACAAAAATTCATATTTAAGCTATTAACAATATTTGGAAGATTACAATACTTTCCTTTAATTAAAGCAAAACTCCAATTTTATTTAACATATTTTTATTGCGTGAAATTTCTTTTTTGCTTACGGGAAAGTTGAGTGGAGAAAACCCAATTTTTTAAGTAAGAAAGTTTTTTTTTAATTTTTTTTATATAATTATTCCAAAGAAAAGCTCTAGTCTTTGGTTTCTGATGTCCATGATTCGATCCCGATTTTAATGACACTCGGAAATACGGTGGCAGAAAATTGGGACGTATTCCAGGGAATATCTAGTAACATCACTCTTTTTTTGGATTTTATGAGAGGTCCTCGTTACGTCGAAATCTAATAAGAGATTACATCCTAACAAATGCACCACTATAAATCCTTGCATAAAAAGTTTTTTAAAAACTTTTTTTAATCATCTTAAATGTGTGATATTTTCCCCTTTTTTGTTTTTAATTAAAGAGATGTTATGTGATGTATTCCAGAAGTTTCAGGCAAAATATGTAGTACATAATTTTTAAAATACCTAGCTTGTGGTGAAAACGTCTTACATATTTCATACCAAAGAGAATAC
The DNA here is from genome assembly GCA_030264735.1 of Gymnusa sp. GC000175. Taxonomy (NCBI): domain Eukaryota; kingdom Metazoa; phylum Arthropoda; class Insecta; order Coleoptera; family Staphylinidae; genus Gymnusa; species Gymnusa sp. GC000175. The sequence goes on from JARJDX010088712.1 coordinate 6,219, forward strand.
AGATTTATTACGAAATATTTTATACAGAAACGTATACTTCTTAAAACTAAGCTGTTTTCCGGGGACTTTTCATTTTTCAGGAAAATAGAAAAACGCTCTTCAGCTTGAATTGAACCTTATTTAAATAATTTAAATATTTTATAAAATTTCTGGACGAAACGCTTATTTTCTCCTCTTAAATATTTTTGTCGCAATTAAAAATTGTTTGGTATCGAATTAACTTTTAATTAAATTAAAAAAAAAACAAATGCAGGCCTTTAGCTGGAACTTGCCATAGCGCATGAATCAAATAAGCATAAATTAAAATAAATAGAAATAAAAAAAATTACTTTTGCTACCCAATTCCGTTGCTTGTTACAAAGAATGATTGGATTTCCCTCCTGGTCGGGCTCGAGGACTACTATGCACGTAAACAACTTCAAGGCAGGATTGTTATGGGACCTTAATAAACCGTAGATTGATAGGTGTTATTTCACCAACGCTTTTTTTCTCGGAGGCATTACCAGTGTTCATAAAAAATATACATGGCAATAAGTTTTATTAAGCAAGCTGCAACAATGAATTAGTTATTATATTCAGTCAACAAAAGTTATTAAACACATGATGAATAGCATAGTTAATCATAGCAAATAATATGGCCTACACATGAACGTTGTTAGGACTAAAGTGATTGTCTTCTCCAAAACACCAAAAAGAATTGCTCCCAAAATCAACAACGAGGTGGTAGAACAAGTATTTTCTGTAAAATATCTCGGAGCCCTTGTCAATGAAAACAGCGGTACTAAAAAAGAAATTCTATCGAGGATCGAACAATCCACGAATTTTTGCCTCCATGAAAAACCTCTTCACTAACCACAACCTGAACGTACAACCCCGCATACCTTTACTGCGCTGCTACATTTTCCCATGTATGGGCTTCTCTATGGCTCCGAGAGCTGGACACTAAATCAACTACTGGAGAATCACATAAATGCTTACGAAATATATTAATATCGACGCATACTGCGTATATTCTGGGTAGATAAAGTAACAAATGAAAAGGTACTTAAGCGGATGGATAAAGGAAAAATGATTTTGACCACTATCAAAGAAAGAAAACTGCAATTTATTGGGCATGTCATGAGGGGAAAGCGCTATAGCTTTCATAATCGAAGGAAAAGTCGAGGGTAAAAGATCCGTGGAATAGAGGCAAAATTCATGGCTCAAAGATCAGCGGCGATGGTTCGGACGAACATAGATTGAAATTTTTAGAGGTGTAAGTACAAAATTAGCAAAAAAAAATTGAAAAATGCATACCATTACAAAAATAATAACAATTTAATTTTGGCCAACTAATAACCTAAAAATTTACGTCTGCCTAATTAGTAAAGCAAGTTATAATTAATTACCCACACGCAAGATTAATCCATATAAAACAATAAGAAGAAGGAAAATTTAAAGTGCCACCAGATTGGGAAAAACACTGAAATTTAAAACATGGGTGAAAAGTACTTGAATTTTTTTGCTAGCAAAAGGTTAATTAAAAGTTAATTCGAAATAAGGTTCTTTATCCGTGCTCCAAGTCAAACAACATCTGGATACACTTCACACAATTAATTAAATACCTACAGGTTATATCAAGAACGTAGAGAATTAAAAATTTTGCCAACTGGGCAAAAACAAAACCTACAAGTTATGTCGATCTATAAATTAATATGTAAAGAATTAATCTCAACACATATATCAGCTTCCAGCAACTCGGTGTCAATTAAACAGCAGATAAGTAAAAGAAACTTAAAATTTTTAATTTAAAGCTGCGTAACGACTTTGCATTTAACCCGCTATTAACAAATTCCATACACAAAAAAATCACAACGAATTATTTCAATAAAAAGGCGTCGTAATAAAAGGAATTAAAGGCAAATAATTAAATTTAATTAAATCCAGTCCTGAGTTTTCGCAACTATAAAGTAATTAGAAATAAAGTAACAGTATGTTTTACATGTAAAATTCGCAAGAACACTAAAGAATTAAATAACAGGTATGGTCTGGTTGTCAGTTCATTGTCAATAGAGCAGTCAAATTTCACACTGGTCTCTAAGACTTTCTAGTCCGTCTGGCAAGAAAATTTTGACGTCCATACTGTCAATGGCTATATCACTACCATTTAAATTTTACCTGCGAATATTTGAAAAAAAAGGCAGGACCGTAACAAAATTTTTATTTTGTCTTTAAGACTTTCTAAGGACTGTAACAAAATTTTTATTTTGTTACAAGGAATTATAATAAATCTAAAATTTAAAACTAAATTGGTTGATAAAACGTTGCAATAAAAATTATACATTTATATTTTTTAAATAAAATTATAAATACCAATTAATTAAAATATAACAATAATTTATGATCAATTATTTCTGCAATGTAAAATTTATTATGACGGATTTTATTTTATTACATTTCGCATATTAATTTTTCTACAAAATACATGCATTGCATTAAAACTAAAAATATGTTTTGCATTAATGTTATAATTTTGTACCTTCAGTTATTTATTTTCATTTTCATTATTAAATAAACAAAACATTACAGCTCACATTTAAAATTTAAATAAAATGTTTTGATAGAGGATTTATAACAATAACTATACATAAATTAATATTTTCATAGTTTAAAATAATATTATGTGGGTACAAAAAATATTTATTGAATTTTGAATGAAAAGTATATTTTTGTTTATTTTACAGCATAACCAATATATTCATTTTGAAGTCCTGTTCAAAATTATAACCTTCCTTTTTCGTCTACAAAAATCTCTTCTTAAGTAGTCCTTCACTAGGCTGTGATTTCTGAGGATATTTTCTTCATTTTCGTGGCTTTCTTTATGCTTCCTTATTGTTGTAGTTGTGTAGTGGCTAGTAAGTTTTTACAATATATAGCCGATCCGTTTCCTGCCCACTCTAAACCCCAATAGGTGGCGTTGGGTGCATGCATTTATGATGAAAAAAGTTGCGTATCAAATACGTGTACATAAATTCGTTCCCATAGTGGATAAAGGTTTTATATTTCGCAAATATCACAGTTATAACACGTGTTCAGATGTAAAAATGACTTTAGGTCGCATGTACTTTTAACGCAAAATTTTGCACAAAAGCGTTGCTGGTTTTTCTTAATTAAGTTGGGTGTCCTGTAATTCAGTTTTGTAATGATTGTAATGCATGTAAGATTTGGTTTGAAAAATGTTTTATTATTTCCTAATTTAGCACCACGTGCCAATCTACCACTACAATAGACACACTTGTGGTCGCAAGTACTTTTAACGGAGAATTTCGCACAAAAGCGTGGCTGGTGTTTCTCAATTTAGGTGGCCTGTATTCAGATTTGTTATAATTGTAAAGCATGTAAGATTGTTTTTAAAATGTTTTATTATTTTCTAACTTAGCACCACGTGCCAATCCACTACTATAATACGCAAACAACAAGCAAATAAAATTGGTTAATAATTAAAAACCAAAAATTATTCTAATAAATAAAAAGTAAAACTGAATTCTATGGAGAATGATTTTACAAATTTTTGAATCACCGAACAATTGGCCCCACTCAGGGGGTTGCTGTTAAAGGTGTTTTTTATGTCAATCGTTATATTGCGTAGATGCGTCTTGTTTTAGGCGTTCTCATGTTATTCGCTATTTTTCGATATTGCAGACCATCATTAAAGGCTGGATAGTGTTTTGGTTTGCTCTGAATCCGAACTGATTTTTTAATAAAGTGCAGTTTTGTTTTAATTATTTTTTCGTCTTTTCGTTATTAGTTGAGGTAGCAGCATTCTGGAGAAGTCTATTAAGCAGATTGGCCTGTATCCAATGTCTTTTTTGTTTGGCTTCTTTGTGAGCCCTAACTTTGCGCTTTTTCATAGACTTGAGAATTTTTCTTTATTCAGTGCGTTGTTCACTCATAAAAGAGCTTTTTTTGATAATTTACTTGGAATCTCATCGGTGCTAAGGGCCTTTTCTTTTTTTTTTGTAGGTACCTTTCTTCCTTGGTCCAGAATGACGACCGGAGATTGAATCTATTTAATTTTTTGCTTTTTTCTTTCAATTCTTCAAGTATTCTTAGTTGTTTTGGTTTAATTTTTGTTATTATCATGCCGTAGCCTCTGCCCCATATATCCTATTTGACTTCTGCTTCCTACCATTTACACTTTGCATCCTTCGAATTTTTTATCCTTTTTTTCAGTTCTCTTTTCTTTTTTTGTACTCAGCTTTCGCTGTTTTTTTGCTTTTTCTTATTTTTGCTTCGCAAGCAATTCTTGGTCTTAGTTCCACCTATACTTCACCCTAAATTTAAAAATTTTCTGAGCATGCTTCAGTTATTTCTTCCCTAAATCTATTAATGTAAGTAGCAGTGGTGTTTTCAGTTTGTTTTCTAGAAGTCTATATTTTTCTTTATTTAGTTTATATAAGTTCCATCTAGGTGTTGTCACTTTTTGGATTTGGAGTATTTTATCGATCGATAGTAACAGATGTATTGGTGATGACTTAGCGTTTCGTAGTCAAGTGCCATTTTGGTATGTGTGTGTGAGTGTGTCTCATTCACTCACAAATTTGTATTTCTAAATTTTTAATTAATACTAAATAACAAAATTAAATAGTGAAAATCACTGAAGTTTTAACACTAAAACATTTATTTTATAAATTGCTTGACATAAAATAAAAAAATATATTTATTTAGACTAAATATATTTTGTAGATTAAATATAAAATATACCAAATGTCGTGTAGACCAAATCTCGGTAGTCCAAATGTAGCAGTACACCAAATGTCGGTGGAGCAAAAGTCGCGTCTGTAGACGAATTGTCGTGACCCCACCTGGTACGTAGGCAAAAAAAGAACTAAGTACAGGAGTTGTGGAAAATTACTTGGGGCAGAGGACATCTGTCACACTTTCGCATCATAACATAACAACAAAAGCAGAACTTCATATAATGATTGATTGTGTATGAAAGAGTATTTAGAGAAACTACCTAAATGGGCACATCCAAATACCCACACCTAAATAGGTGCGAAACTAAAACCACATAAATTTGGCAAAAAATTATAAAACCTGGCAACAACAAAATTTGGTAAGTCTGGTATTAGTCCCATGACTTAGGGGAATTATTGGTATCCAGCAAGTAATGTCATGCTAGTACCTAGGCTAAAATTGGCAACATTTTTAAAGTCGGGAGCAATTTAAAACCTATTGATGTTTAAAAACTAGGGAACCTAGTTAAGAATAACAAATTAACTAGTTTTTTAGCGTTCTTGAACGTTGTCCAGTAATTTTTTGATCATTACAAACTAAAAATATCTGAATTACTAATTATGTTGCCGACATCTGATTTAACTCAATGCCTCACAACATTTTAATTGTATTTAATATGTTTAACTTTGTTTTGTTATTAAAATTTAAATTATATGCTTAAAACATAAAATTTCTTTACGTTAAACCCCAATTTGAAACTTGCTTTTATTTATTTAAAAGACAATGGGTCTTTATATACCTCATTCGGTTTTATTTAATGCTTTGAACTGAAGTCAATATCTTCTGCACGCATTTGTTCTTGGCCAAAATAATTCCGTCCAATTAATCTAGTAGGCACAAAGGAGGAAATAACTCGCTGCCCTAATCGACTTACGAAAACACAAAAAAACGGAAGGATTTGCCTTTAAATAGGAAATGCCTTAAATATAACAATACATTCTGTCTTTGTTTACTGTTAATCTTTAAACAAATAAATGTCAAGTTAATACAACTGATGAAAGGATATTTTTTTGTGAGTAATATTTTCTTTCAGTAATTTTATTGCTTTTCATTTAGAAAAATAAATTATTTGTGTCGGAATAAATTTTATTTTTCTGTGGTTGTTATTTGAGGTATTGAGTTGTCCTGATGAGATATTGACCTAATGAGGTCCTTCTATCGTGTTAATTCTGAATTTCCCCTATAGTTTAAAAATGTATTTAATTAAAAAGTATAAATAATTCAGAAGTACATAATAAATAGTTGTGCATTAACAACATTATAGAATCTAAATTTTGATGTAAAAAAAAATAAATACTAATCGAATGAATTTCAAATGTTGAACACGGCTCGGAGCGTGTATATGAAGAAAGGTGCCTGTCTGGTTACCAAAGATGATGATACGGTCATCTGTGCCGCGGAATATAATAGACATCTGAAGACGCAGATAATAAATCGCGACATTTAAAATATTTTATATAAATGTCAATCAGCGAATTTTCGTAGATGCAAATGGCCAAAAAAATGCAAAAACCTGATAATTAAACTCTAACTCTAACTGCAATATACTGTCCTCCAAAACATGCAATTAAAATTTATAAATGAAAATAAAAATAAATTCAACCTTACATTGGTAAATAAATTGACGGACTAAAATAGTTTGAAACTAGTACACATTTAACCAATATAAAATAGCACAACTTAGGTTTAGCAAAGAATACTCAAAACAAGATCATTTTCTTAATTAAGGATGTGTATAAGTTTATATTTTGAGTAAATCCTTAATTAATTACCACATAACCTCAAATCATTTTATTAAAAACACCGACTCTCCATATTACAAAACGTAAACAAATTTTATTTATGAAAAATGAAACCACCACACCATCTCACGACAGTTCGATGCGTTAAAATTGAGTTGAGAGGCTAGTGGAGACTAGACAGGTAAATGGTGGGAGATGTGATTTCGTTTTGTATGTAATATAAATTTTTAAAATAGGCGAAATCGACTTTTAACTCATGTAAATTGTCTGTCCTTTGTCAAAACGGCTGTTGATATTTGAAGACTTTGAACCTTCGTTGCCAAAGCTAGATTTTTAACACTAAAATGGGTTAAATAAACTTGCAATAGACATAAAATCAAAAGTCATGTGGTTGGTAAACATTTATCTCTAAATAATGAAAACATAAACATAACCCTAAAATATTTGCAATCAAAATTAAATTAAATGTTTTTAAACTATGAAATAATGATACAAAATGTTTAAATAAATACATGTGCGAGTTCATACAAGCGATAGCTAATCTAGCGGTGCCATATTTAAAGCAGATAAAATGATCTAAAGTCATTTAAAACAATAGTAAATTTTGTAAACAGGTTAAGTGAATTTTATGTATTTAATCCATTTGTAATATAATTTTTGTTAATTATAATAAATCACCACAGTGATTTTAAAGTGTATGACAAATGTAGACTACTTATTAGTGAAAGGTAAAATTACAATAAAAGTTGATTTACAAGGCAAAGTGAAATTTAATGAAGTTTGGTCTTTGAGTTTCTGATAAAAAATAAGTTTTTAGTCTTAAAAATCAGACAATAAATAGGTTTTTTTATGAAAATGTGATAGAAATGCATCTTAACGTGCGGTTACTTTGTGTTCTTTATTTAACGTGTTTTGGGATTTGTAAAATTTTCAAGAAATTGAAATGTTTACCAATAAATTATCGAAATATATTTTTTGTAATAACTAAAATGGACTTAGTCTTTGGTTTGTAATAACTAAAATGGACTAAGTCTTTGGGAGTTATAATGACAGTATATTTGTGCAACTATAAATTCAATAAAATATTGTTTAGCAACGAACAAGGATGAGTTCTTAAAATGTTAAATTTTGAAAAAATTATAACATAAATTGTTGCAACTTTTTTTTTACTAAACACTTTAAATTTTATGATTTTTCCATAAACTTGAGAGTTTTTGAGTTATTTAAAAGATACCGAATAACCGGATTAATAAACTGCTACTTCCGGTTAGTGTATTTTAGCCAATGGTCACTGGGACCTCCCAATTTTTGTTAAAAGCTTAAATATGAATTTTCATGCCGACTAGTTACGCCGTCTGTGCTGTAGAGAAGATACAGACAGACAGACACTACTTCAAAAACAACTATTTCATAATGAGGGGAGTCGAAAACGGGTATTTCCGCAAAAATCTCGATTTCATAAATGTTCGCGATTACAATACTTTCATTTACTTCTTAAATGAATGTAAAAGAAAGACATAGGAAGAAGATATTTGACAAAAATTGGAAATAACTTAAAATCGGTTCATTAAAGAAAAGAAATAAGAATAACAGAATTTAAAGCATAACAAAAATCGGCAAAAATTTAAAGAAGATTTAGTAGAATCAAAAACGAAGAAAACACAGATGGTAAACAACTTAAAATGTAGTACAAGTTTTTTGAAAGGACACTCAAAAAGTGTCAATAAAATGAGGTAAAAATAAAAAACGATAAATAAAACCAGCATACGGTAAATTCGGTAAAATCATAAAATAAAAAACAACGGAATTAAAAGTTGAAAAAAGCCCAAAAAAATTCCATAAAATAAGAAACGGAACAAATAAAAATAGAGTACAACTCAAAACAAGTGTCCATTGCAGTAAAATTTAAAGCACAGAAGCTAAACACGGAAACGAATTCAAAAAAAGCTAAAAGCCATGGACATATTTAAAAATACCCCAATAATTTTAGAAAAAGGTTTACTTAATTTATAAACGGAAGAAATGCAGAAGACAAAAACCAAAAAATATAGCACAACTTAAGTTTAGCAAAGAACACTTGTAATGGAATCGTTGAATTAAAAAAGCTAATATAAAATTAAGAAATAAAAAAATATTAGAAAAAACAGTTGGCAACCCTAACATAATTTTCTTTGTCATAAAACAGTTGGCAATACTTATTTTTTTTAAGTATAAAGACAAAAAGTTAGTTACTATAGAAAGTTTATAAGCCCTAATACACTAAAAAGTTTATATAAAATAGAGTGGTAACACTAGTTTATATCTCCAATAAATTTATAAAGGAATTATTGATTGAAAAAAAAAACTAAAAAAAAATTAAAAAAAAACTTTTTGGCAACCTAACCTAATAATGTTTTAATAAAAACAAATTATTTTCATTCATTCTGAGATATTTTAATTTTTTTACGCCGACCGAAAATAATTAACTCAATAAGCAATTGTTTTATTGTATAAAAACTGTTACATCGGCTTGGATAATATTATAAAAATGAGTGCGAAAGAGTGAGTCACATAGGAAACCATATGTGCGAGAGAGAGTGTAACATACACAAATTGGTTATTGCCAGAGAATTTTAAGCGTAGCGGACGAAATGAAGTAGGCAGAAAAAAAGCAAGTAAATGGGAAGAAAGAAAATTAAAAGGCGCATCTTATGATTAAAGAAAAAAGAAAATTTGAATGAATGAAAAAGTGTTGTATAATTTCATTTTTTGGGGGGGGGGGGAGAAGTAAAGTTTTTTGGGTTTGATAATAAAGGCGTCTTCGTGGTGTGGCGACATTTCTTGCTAAATATGGCTTCTTCTTCGTAGTCCAACGTCTTGGCAGACGTGTGGTGACATGATAAAATTCTCCTCTTTTGTTTTAGTTTAGTTGTCCTTTAGGGTGTCAACTATGACTTGCGTTCGTCGAAACATGGTAAAACTACTTTGAAAAATACACGAGGGTGACGTGCAACTCTTATTCTGTGTTTTCCAAAAATCGTTAAAAAATTGACGAATTTTAAAAATTTATGGCGGAAAAACGAAAATTAAAAAAATCGCTTCTATAGGCTCTTGCTTTTGTCATTTTACACAGACTGCCGTAACCTCATCTCTGTATCTTAAAAATTGTGAGAGGAGAGGGATTTGGCGCACACCCCTGTATACGATTTAAAAAAAAATTCTTTTTCGACCCCTAAATATTAACATTACGGAACTAAAATTTAGTCATTATAGTTGTTCTTCGAGACCGATAAAATTTTGTTTTCCGCGCTCCGCTAGGTGGCACTGTTTTCGAGATATAGCGCGACGCCAAATTAGGTCGGTTCCCTACGGCGAACCGTTTGTTGCACCTATTTTTGTCAAATACTGTAGCGAAAACTTTTATGGTGCTATCGAGCCACGGCGTCAGAAAAAATTCTGCAGCGCCGGTTTAGGAAAAAAGTGCCGAACAAATTTTCAAAATTTCGAAAAAAAAAACCGCCCAACACGACCGCTAAAATGGAAAATAAATAAAAGACTAGTAGTTTTTTGTGTCATAATACTGTTTTTATTAAATTTGTGTCTAACATATGTAACAGTCTTCGACAATGGCGCAAGCCGGAACATATGTTAGACACAAATTTAATAAAAACAGTGAAATGTCACAAAAAAACTAATAATCTTTTACTTATTAATGAATTTCACAAATTAAAATCGACCGCAATCCAATATATTATGGAAAATAAATTGGACATGCGGGTCTCCGACGTTTTCGAGTCATTAGACTTTAGACGGCCTACAAAAAAGTACTTATTTTTTTTATCAGAGGTACCATTCGGAGATATCGTCATTTGTTTTTTAAACTTTAAAGTCGTCGCGATGCCAAACGCGGCGTCCAAATATCATGAAAAAAAAAACGTCGAATAGCACTTGTTGCGTACTTTAATTTGCAAAAGGGAATTTTCTTACAAATATTTCTGTAAAGGTCCAAAGGGGGAAATCTGTTTTTGACTTTTTGAAAAAACGCAAAATTTTCAAACGAAAATCGAGTTGAACCGAATTGCTTGAATCGTTTCGGGCCAAATAACTTTTTTATAGATATTTAGACTATCTTTAATTTTTTTTAAAGATTTTTTTTTTCTGAAACTCATAGTTTTCGAGATATCGACGTTTTTTTCTTCAAGTTAGGTTAGGTTAGATTTTTTTCTGAAACTCATAGTTTTCGAGATATCGACGTTTCTTTCTTCAAGTTAGGTTCAAAATGTTACTTAGAATTTTAGTATAATATTATATAAAATAAAAAAGTAAACAAATTAAGCTTAGTAGAAAAAACTAAGCTGATGATAATAATAATAATAATAATAATAATAATTTAATTTCCAAGAGGCCAATAAGAAACGAAAACAGCTACAAAATAAAACACTACTGTTCATTGAGCCAAGAATCTGCATAAAAAATACTTCTGTAATCAAACAGAGAAATAATTATGTAAATGGTAAAAAAATCTTATTGCAGAGAAGGAAAATTTAAGGAAAAAATGGGAAACAACCAGAGCGCAAAGATAAGACAAAATTTAACAATGCTAGCCATTAACCAAATAAACAATGTCGCTTTTAAGAAATATTTAAGAAAATTAAACAATTCTAGACAAACCGATCATTCTTTATGGAACGCTACTAAAAATCAAAAGTGACCTATATAGCAACCCCCACATAGAGACTTGAAGATGGTAGATAGGCGACTGTTGAAATTTAGAATAACGTGAGCTCTATTAAAGCCTCAAGTTGATTTATTTTCCTTCTTCGAGCGCCTATCCGTTTCGGATGATGCGAACATATTGCCTATTTTGATTTTGTTTACATCTGTACGGAATAGTCCTGTCATTTACATGGAAAACCATGATCTTAAATTTTTCATCTATAAAATTTTTCTTCTTCCGGCGCTTTTCTTTCCTTCTACTTTTTCTTGTGTGACCCAAGTCTTAAAGTTTTTTGGCTTTAATGTTGTTCAGTAATTCTTTATCCTTTGACATTCTCCTAAATATTTTCACATTGGTTGCATGATATTTCCATTACACCCTTATTATCCTTCTGTACACATACATCTTAAAGGCTTCAAGTTTTTTTGTAATAGCTTCAGTCAACGTCTATGTTTCCACACCGTAAAGTTATATAGGAAACACATAGCAACGTGTTAGTCTCATTTTGGTGAACCTCCAAAATTGGTTTTGGTTGGCTATTTAGAGCCGCTGTATCAAAAATATAAATGTCATTTATGATTTCGAACCTTCAAGTAAAGACGGCACTGTAAGAAGAAAAAGAAGTATATTGAATTCGGTCTTGCTCTTTTCTACCCTGTACTTGATTTTCTGTCACGGGTTGCATTGGTCGTTAATACTAGTGCAGTGGCATAGACTTATTGGTTCGTTGGATTGATCCAAAATTTAGTGTTAATTGACAGAGACGGTTGGGAATACTGTTCTTACTTATGGCCATAAATTTAGTTTTGTCTCTGTTAATATCTACGCAGCTGGGTGTTATTCTGTTTGTAACAGCTAAAGTAATTAAGAAATTTTAAAGTGAAGAAATAAAATTTAAGAAAAAAAATGGCAACAAACCGGGGTGTCACAAGATAAGACAAAATTTGACAATGCTAGCCAATAACAAAATGAAAATTGTCTCTTCTAGCAAATATTTGAGTAAATTTTGTTGAGTTTTCCAAAAGTCGATTTTTGTTGCTATTATAATGTAACCGTCTCTATTATGTAATATTTCTTTTGTTCTGGATTTATTGATACCTGTTATTTCATTAATTCTTCGGTGTAAGCTTAAGGTGTCGTATTTTTCCTCTGGAGTTTCAATTTTTTGTGTAAGCCAACTTGCTTTTGGTTTTCTGGTCTCACATTTTATCTGCCTTTTAAAATGTTTGTATTCGTTTGTTTTTGCTTTCCTCCTTTCTTTCATGAATTCTAGTATTATAATAATTGTCATCCATTTTTTTTCTTTTCTCCTGCTTATTTGCTTATCTTTAATTTCTTTGACCGTTTTAGATAGTTCTTCAAGTATTTCTTCAATATTTTTTAGACATGCTAGCTTAACGTTTTCCTGTTCTTCTTTCACTCTTTCTCTCGTTTCTTGTTCTTGTAATCCTCATATTCAGCTTTTTCCTGATCGTTTTCTTCTTTATTTTCTCTAATTTAATTCTGAGTCTTCCAATTAATGGCCTAATGCCATGTCAGCACCCGTGGAAGTCTTAATTGCTAAGAGCTGTTACGAAAACGTTTGTTTATAATTACATAGTCAATTTGGTTTCGGATGAAAATTCAAGCTCGGTCTTGTGGCGATGCCCATGTGTATAATAATTACTTGCTGGGAGTTTGTAAAAAATAACATATTTTTCTTTCAATGCAAACAATTGTAGTCTATCGCCTTATTCGTTTCTTGTTACCAGACCCGAGTCACCTAAGAAACTAATAAAATAATTTCAAAATACCAATTCGGTTTCAAAAAAAAACACTCAAGGATAAATCAGGTACATATATAATTGCTGATGTTAACAGATGAACACTGGAAGAAAAAAATTTTGCTCACCCATATTTTAGACGTCGTAAGGGCATTTGATTCAGCGAGGCACGCACCTTTCAAAGCATTATTCTATAATTTTACAATCCTATATAACAGAAAGACATTTTAGAATAAAACATGAAGAAGCATACTCCGCTCTAAAGTCAATTAGAGAAATGTTAGCTCAGGGAGAATCACTGGGGCCGATTGTTTATCTTTTGTACACCAGCGACCTCCCTAGTCCCTCTATTAGAAAACCAAACACCTGGCAGTTGTTAAAAATTGCAACGAATCTACAAGAAAACGTCAGAAGTTAACAACAAAGAAAATACTTGGACCAAAATCTGGCGAATAAATCTAAATAAATCTAAAGTCATCCAAATTGTCTTTACAAATAAAACGTTTGAGTATAACCTGGTACATATCAATAGCAATCTTTACTAAGATAAATAAAAAAAAGGCTTTAAATATAAGAGTATAATGGTTAATAGAAAGAAATCCCTTCATGTCGATACCCAATAAAATCTGGACTTACTGTTCACAACTATGGGGTTTTACCAAGCAGAGTAATATAACGCCTTTAAAATAAAGTATTAGGAGAGTTCAGAGACGCTCCATGGTATACAAGGAACAAAAACTTCCACAAGGACTTTGAATTGAAAATTGTCCGCAACGAATTTAAGGAAATTGCTAGGAATCAAGAAAAAAGATTTCACAACCATGTTAATGCTAAGGCTATCTTGTTACTGGATACCATGCATCGGAAATGAGGATGAAAAGATCAAAACCGCTGGATTTGATTTATGGGTCAGTAAAAAAATAGAGTCTAATAAAGTGCACGTTAGTGATAATGCTTTATGATAACTTGAGGAATGCCATTGGAAAGCTCCTCAGTTATAAACTTCAGACTAGGTATATTAGGTTAAAATTAAATTGCTGATTGGTCACAAAACAATATCGTAAAACAAGTATGTTAAAAACTTAACAAATAAATAAAATAACAACACTTTTAGCCACTATAATTTGTTAGAAAAACAAATTTAAAAAGCTTGTAAGGGTTAAATATTTAACGTTCTCTTCTTCGAACTACTTATAAATTTTTAACGATTCTTTCAACACAAAAATACA